>OZ059837.1:19387784-19674784 GCA_964057195.1 Orthosia cruda
CATCTCCCGTCTAGCATGATCAGTGCACTGGTATGGGAAGAACCACTCCTGGTGGTGGGCATTAAAGTCCCCCAGTAGCACTAATTGGGCCAAAGGGTACCGCTGCTGTGCTTTGCCAGCAGCCTCGCTGAGGTTCTCTGTTGAGGTAGCCTGCTTGTCTCCTGATCTCCGCCGTGCAAACGGTAGACACGGGCGTAGATAATTTTATCCAGACCTACAGCGTTGAGAATCATGGGTCCTCAAGGTTACGGAGACGCCGATAGCAAGTATCGTCACGGGCGTACAAACACACACCCGCGCGCGGTTTAAAATTGTGCTCCAGGGTAAACCCTGGGTGAGATAATTACGAGACGTCTGACGGACTCGCTATCTGCGTCTCCGTAAGGACAAACCGCGCTGGTTTCTCAGCCTCCAGGTGGTAGTGGACTGCAGAGAGATTTGAGTGCAGACCTCGAATGTTGGTGAGGTGCACTTTGTGGGGGAGGGGGTGCAACCGCTGTTTTAGTCCAATATTATTTTTCCTATTTATAATGAAAGTATGTAAGTATCCTATCCCAATCGGCAATACAGTCTATCTGTTAAGCAATTTTAGTAATCAGATAAGTACTGCCAAAGGTTTTTTTTAAAGGTGCTGCTCCACACTAGGAATTTCTGCTGTATCGTGGGTGCGTTTACAAACATATAAACTCACATACACAAACACCCAGAGCAGGAACAACTATCTGTAGGTCATACAAATATTTGTTCCGTGCGAGAATCGAACCCGCCACACGCAGCGCAGCAGGCGATCGCTCAACCACTGCGCCAACAATGCGCCCGATGCGTGCGGGATTACTTCCTGTAAACAAACATCTTTAATATTATGTTAGATTAATGTCTTCTGTATGTTATTTAAGTAACTAACTTTTCAGTTACTTACAAGTGTTAGTGAGGCATTTGGTTTTTCATCAGCCCCAAGTCTGGATTTGTAAATGGATTTTGAAACAAAGCACGCCCTTAATTACACGGAACTTATAACAATTTTGTGAATTATTGTGGCCACAGGACCGTATACTCTTCCATGGAAATCTGTAGGTACTGTGTATATAAATAAATGTCTATAGGCATAATGCAGATAAATTACCATAGGTCATTATATAGTTCATTTACCAAAATAATCATCGAAATTACCTCTAACCGAGCATTGAATACGAATCGCACGCGGATCACGTTGAAGTGTTTAAAAGCTGAATCGAACCATCACATTAACTAATTACGTAGCCTCTATGACGTTTAAAGTTGAACACATTAAACGATTTCTATAACCCATCATTGTAATCGGTCAACCATAATGTCGTTCAACTGCTTGGGCAACTTGTATAGTTATTTATAGAACTTAAACTAAACAGTTCATCGTTTTATTTCACCAGATCAAAATAATCGAAACCAATATTATAAAGATGTATTTTTTTATGATAAGGTGATCTCTGATGATTCGGTTCCTGAAATTCTGTCACTGATATAAAATGACTTTATCACTGAGTGCTATAGAATACGCGAGCGAAGCTGCGATAAAAGCTAATTTAGTATGAATAAAGTTACATGCTACTCACGACTACAATACTTATCATTATTAGCTTAAACTTAAATAAGTAAATACGTTCTACATAATTACTACAGTGTACTAGATAATCACTTACCATTGAACAGGACAACATGAATGAATGATATAGCCTTGTTTAGGAGTCCCACGATTCATAAAACGAGGTTATACCTACGTACTTTTGTCTAAAATAAAATTTTACACTCGTATTAGCTTGACAACCCCTAGGAAGTAATAACTCACTTGTGTCTTCGCGCGTCGCCGTAAAAATACAAAGTTAACAAACTTTCTTTATGAATATTAACGACACTTACTTGGAACATAAATATGTATATAAAAAGTAAATTAGGTACTTAAATTCGCTTTGTTGTCTTAGTCCCGAGATAATGTTATTATATTACATTTATTTTGAACTTGACTGTGTGGTATGCAGCGCGAACAAACACTTAAATAGCAACCACATTATGAAACGGATGAAATATGATAGTATTGGTCTTTATTTTGTATTAATCGCTCTCATGCTACACGATAATTAACATCTAAGCTCACTCAACTATGAAACTAAGTAGCAAAATAATTGTTAACATTTGTTTATGATTCGTACAAATAGACTAATCCAAATTGTTTTAACTCCAGAGCTAACTGTTTAACTCTGACAAACTAGTACTTATGTAAGTAGAAACTAAAACCCTAAAACAAACTGCTCTAACCAATTTCGTCGTCTTATACTTATATCAAAAATCACCCACGCCAGACTATCGACACGGCAGTATTACGCACATCTCGGCAAATACACGGTTTAATCTCGCCAGGGCTAAAACAAAGCTACTAGTCTCCCGGGCCTCATATGACATAACGTGACGAATAGGCTCCGGCAGATCCCTATAATTTAATACCCCTGCACGATCTAACGTTTCGCCGACCGCGGACCTAATTCTACAGTGTTGCCATTCCGTAATACTGCCGTGTCGATAGCCTGGCGTGGATGAGCCACGCCAGGCTATCGACACGGCAGTATTACGCACATCTCGGCAAATACACGGTTTAATCTCGCCAGGGCTAAAACAAAGCTACTAGTCTCCCGGGCCTCATATGACATAACGTGACGAATAGGCTCCGGCAGATCCCTATAATTTAATACCCCTGCACGATCTAACGTTTCGCCGACCGCGGACCTAATTCTACAGTGTTGCCATTCCGTAACATAAATCTTTGGGATACACAACCTTTTTGGTGCGTTGGTTTTGCTCACGAATATTTCCGGGGTTAATAACTTATATAAGATTAGATCTTTCGTGGATTTATTACTTGCGAAGCATATGAGAAGATTAATTTAATTGAATATTCCGTAATGCAATTAGTAGATTGAGGCCGTGCCTTTTTGTGTCTGAGCCATTTTATTTACGAATGATCCTTGACGTACTTGTCAGAATACGAGAGTTCAGCAAAACTATTCATGGCAGTTTTGATATTTGAACACGTACAGAACCAAAACCGATGTGAATTTTTTTTCTAGTTTAGCGATGCATCCACTGACGAACCGTGATTCGATTTTCTACTACTCCATGTGGCATTTCAATGAGTCTAATTAAACAATGTAAACGACTGAAATAAACTTATTTAGGTTAAGTTATCATCTCTAATTACATTGATTGCACTGAAAATGGTAAACTACATGAATATTTTTTATTACTATTTATCAAAGAACAGTTTAAACTTACATTTGCATCCGACAATACTTACATTTCCCAAACGACTTTGCTTGCATGGTGAAAACAGATGGCTAAATTCAGTCATATACTTTATATTTATTTTTTAGTCATATGCTGATGACTACACTACACTCCACAAAACTAAATAACATAACCCTTGTATTCCGTGAAGAATTCGTTAGAGATGCACCATCCTCATTTCGACAATTTATTTCCTACGTAATAGTTGGGGAGTCTATTGCCATAACCGGACACAAGAGTCCAGACTTCGGGATGTAACTGAGAAATTCCAGATGGTAAACCCAACAAAATTTTACCAGTCCCGGGAATCAAACACAGGAACCCATGCAGCGCTTGCGGCGACTAGACCAACCAGGCAGACCATTTTTTTCAACGTACAATAATTAGAAATAATAAACAAAACTGAAGACAGACTGAAAATTAATTTCCCGAAAACAAATACACTAGAGTCTACCTAATTTTATCTCAAAAGTCCTCACCTAATTATATACCGATACCTAAGTAGATATTTGTAGACACAAAGTGCCAGGTTTCCAAGTAAATTCATGTTCTGGTAATTAATTATTGAATTAGGTACAAGATATACTGTTACCCCCTACTTACTTTAAGTGATTTTGTATTTACATAAGATTTGGGTTCCCTGCAATGTAGAGATTACTAGAAATGCTTGTGTGACGATACTCCTACACGTTCCTTTGAAAACCTACTAAGTTTTAAATTAGTTTCGTGAATCATATGAGGGATTGGCTGGGTTTAGGCAAGACATTTGTATAACCCACGTAAACAATAGTTTGTTATTTTATATATAAAATATTAATTTTACACTTATTCACTTCATTAACGTTGAATTCCTATTTATACACTCAATCTCACTCAAAAATAACCTAACCTACTTAACTAACAACTTCGTCTATCATGCAACTTTCCTACCGCAGGGCTGCTGAAAGAAATTTCTATTGAAATAAGCAAGCAGTACCTTTGTGCTCTTCTATCTGTATCCTTTCTTTTCTCTGTTAATTGTTTTGTGTGTACATAAATAAATAAACAATACTTGGGGTCGAAAAAAGACCCCATAATTTGGGGTTGTCTTCTCGATGACTTCAAAGTTTTTCCTGCTACTTTTTCTAGCGTAATAGGCTCAACTTGTTGTCTAGTTCCTTTTCTGATATCAAAAATAATTCCCCTACTTTATAAATATACTACTTTCGATACGTACGTACGTACAGCTATATGCAAGCTTATCGTAACAATACAAAAAATAGTTTTTATTTTCCTGTTTTTTGTTTTGGTAAGTTCTCTATAATACCATGAAAATCATTTATAGCCTTCTTGTATAGTTCAAGCGCTTTTCATAACAATTCCAACAAGCCTAAACACGACTGCGATACATTGTTTTATTATGGAATGCCGGTGTCTATCTTGTGGCTTCATCACCAGAGGCCTTAGTACGAGTTTTTACACACGCTCAATCGTGTTAACGTAAACGTCAGTTTGTATTAAAACTGGATAAGCGCCGTCTGGTGACGGTAGGGAGAAACTTCTATTTTTTGCCTTCATTTTGATATAAGAGGCCTAAGTGCGAGTTTTTACTCACGCTCAATCGCGTAAACGATCTCTTATATCAAAATGTATACAAAAAAGAGGTTTCTCCTTACCGTCACCAGACGGTGCTTATCCAGTTTCAATACAAATAGATTTTTTACGTTAACGCGAGCCAGCGTGAGACAAAACTCGCACAAAGCCCTCAGAGATCGTTTACGTTATCACGAGTGAGTACGTTAAAAACTTAAAATAAACACACTGACCATGTTCATTAAAACTATTTTTTTAAATTTTTGTCATCAGTTCATCACAGTCATTTAACTATTCGAGATATCTTATACCCAAAACATACTTATCATTGAAAAGTTCCAGTGGCCATCTGTGGTCTTCTTCATCAGTTCCAATTTACCAAATGATACTTTCTCAACGCAAATGCCTACCATCTTGATGTAAATGCCAAAATTGCCTATAGAATCAGAAACATTTATTTTTAAAACAGTAATTATTATTACATACACGTTAAAAATAGCCTATATTTGTGGAGTTCCCAGGATTTCCACGGGATCCCCATATCAGATCTTCACTTGGTGACAATGGGACTACCTCGAGAGTATAACCTTTCAAACAAAAAATTAATTTTCAAAATCGGTCTATTATTGACGGAATCATCGGTGAAAATAAAAAAGTACGTACAGTCAAACGTAAAACCTCCTTTTTGTAAAGTCGTTTAAAAGTTACAAGAGTTACGTTTATTTTTCCACAAAGTTCTACGAAACCAAGTGAGAATTATCTGGATTGGTCCCCTATAGTCCCGTTTGGTCATTATGCAATATCTCGCGGTCCACGGAACCCGGCGCGCCGCTACATGCACTATTCATTACATGGGCTCGTCCTAATGAGACAATGTATTCCAAGTTTGTGTTTCCGCGGCAAGGACTCAGCTCTCGAGGTTTATCTAGTTGGTATTCCAATTGTGTGTGTGTTTACTGTGCCACCTGTATATGTATACCTAATTATAATGCGACGAAAATCTTCCCAGAATTTGTTATGTAACAAGGATTGGGTAAATGGGAGATTTAAGGAGGAACAACATGTTGTTTCCGGTGTTTGGGCTGCCCAATGAATTATACAGTTGCTACAGTAATTAAAGAATTTTCTTTTCGGTTATTGTTGGGCTAATATGCTTAGAAAGATTCTACTACTCCATTTTTCGTCATGTCAATAGTTCGTCAGTTCATAAATAAGCGTATTGCAAAGTTTCTTAAAAGTTAGTTTTCAGATAAATAAACATAGGCCCAGTTTTTTGTTCCGTAATTAACTCACCCAAGTTAGTGTTCAATATGCTAACCAATGGTTTAGAATTTCGCTTAAATGCGTTTTTTCATCAATTGTTAGCATCACAAATAGTCTCATAAGTTGCAGAGTTAATTATTTGACCATTTGTTAGACTAACAAACGATGAATAAACGCCTTTTACCGAATATTTAAATCATTGGTTAGCTTAATATTTAACCATTTGTAACTATAAATCAAGAAACTGGGTCTTAGTGAAAATTCATACGAGTCATTTGCATTATTCACAACATAAATCAACAATATATTTTTAAGCCGACCATATTTCAAACTTTACTTTTACACAAGAACAAATCCAAACCAATCCTTTTCACATAAATTCAATCCGCCCGACACATTCAAGCTACGAATAAGTACAGTTTAACCAAAGTCCTGTGAGACCAAACTCACTCTGTAATGCACCAGAGTGTACCAGTGTCCTGCAAAATATATGGGGCAAGACTACCGCAAGTCGGACGGGCCATAATAATCGCAGAAGCACACGGGGCGAAAACGAATGTACTTGCAAGTACGGACAAGTACCTAGGTTCTATTGCTACTTAAATAAAGCACGGGGCAATTGGAACGCCAATAAATAATTCAGAATTTGTCTAATTAATGCTTAGGCAATTAGCGGAACTTCCCTCTTAAATTTTGACTGTAAAGTAGACAAATTTATGAATTAATTGAATTGTAATTCGACTAATTAGTGTCTTAGTCTTAACTCATAAATAATTAATCATCATTATCTCGGGGAGAAGATGGTACAGGAGTGCGTGGATTGGCACAGAAAAGTGGCTAAGAAATAGTGGGATATATCGGGCTGAGTGTGATGAAGATGATGGTGATGAATCATCATAATGACTCATTAAAGGAATGGGTTATTAAGATGACTTCCGAGGGTAAATATTCTAAACGTTTACCAAATATGCTTTAATAGCTATTTATGCAACTGTTACGTTATGGACGGTCTTTTAATACGAGTGCCATTTTTCAACAAGCGTAGCGCGTACCGAAATAGATGGGCACGAGTTATTAAAAGACCAATAACGTACAGTTTCATACAAGATTTTATCTACTAAGGAAGGAATAAAACACAGATATAGACAAATAAGCATTTTTATTTAGTCTTTATTAGGTATAAGGCAAAAATCTTGTAGCCGCAACAGCCAAATAGTATACGATACTTTTGTTCTAAACTTGTTCCATTTTTAAAAACATCATTTACATTGTCTCGATTTCGAAGTAATATTATAGGTACTCACTTGGCTGTACGTTCAGAATGTCTTTGCTTGTGTTTTAGAATTTATGACGATTCGCATAATGCAACCCGATGTCGTTATGGGTATCATAATGAAACCGATGTCAATTTTGTAATTCGAATATAACGAAACCGAAGTAGATAAAGATATTTATCTACTTCGGTTTCATATATCGTCATAAATTCTAAAACACAAGCAAAGACATTCTGAACATACAGCCAGGTACCTATAATATTACTTCGAAATCGAGACAAAATAAATTATGTTTCAAAAATGGAACAAGTTTAGAACAAAAGTATCGTATACTATTTGGCTGTTGCGACTACAAGATCTTTGCCTTATACCTAATAAAGAATAAATAAAAAAAATAAAAATAAAGTGAACGCGTGAAATTTTTCTAACTGAAATTTTATTTCAAATTATATTAAAAATGTCTTCAACATCAAGTGAAAAGTCTGAAAATACTCCACCAGATATAACAAATAGAGCAGTTGCGGCTACAAATAATTTACTACCAGAAAAATCAAGACATGTAAGAGAAATGAAATACTTAAACACTCTGCCTGAAATACTTATTTGTCTATATCTGTGTTTTATTCCTTCCTTCGTAGATAAAATCTTGTATGCAACTGTACGTTATTGGTCTTTTAATAACTCGTGCCCACCTATTTGGGTACGCGCTACGCTTGTACCGAAAAATGGCACTCGTATTAAAAGACCGTCCATAACGTAACAGTTGCATAAATAGCTATTACATTATATAGCAGCCAACAAAATGAAATAACTGCTCTGTAAAAGAAGCACATAAATGAAATGAAATATTAATATTTAAAAGGTTAGTTCATATTTTTAACCTTCTTTTTCCTTCGCTCAGATTTCCTAAGATTAATTAAAATCCGGCCAAGCGCGAGTTTACCTCGAGTGCTACAGGTCAGTACGCCATTTTAACTTAAAAAATGCTGACATATTGACCTCTGACCTTTTTGCCTACTTAATGCCTTCACTCTTCACCTACAGTTACGTAAATATAATTGAAGCTGTTTCTGCAGCTGGTGCTGGGCCTAGAACGGTGAATGACAATTTTAGGTAAATTTTAGGCGCTAAGTACTAATATAAAATTATTATGTAAGTACTAATATACCGCCTAGTAAAGTAATTTTGTAAATAAAGTACACTTACGTGACTAAAGTCCATTGTCACTAAGTTTATAATGTTTTTATTTTTTAGATCAGTATAAAAGTATAAAGTTTTTCAAGTCGTGACATAAGTAGGTCGGTTCCCAAGACATAAAACAAAGAATAAAGGGTTGCAGATACTACATGCAGTCAGACACGAGTGTATGTCTGAGAGTTATCCACATTTTCAGTTTTAGCAGAGAATTCTAAAGTACTTCCGTGAGTAATTTCCTGGCCATTTGCTTTTCTCAGATAGAAAAGGAGATTTATTCTAGATTTCTTGCAGTTTTTCGTATATATATATATATTTTATAGAACTATGCATATACGTTTTATGATATAGAATCAAGCCGGGTAAGTGTACAAAACTTGGATGTTCTAAGTAAAGAACATATCTGCAATTGAAATTGGTTCATTTACTTAATAATAAATAGACAATTTAAGAAGTCCGATGACGTTTCTCATTTTACATGTCGCAATAACATTGTTCGTAAGAAATTGAAAAATCAAGTTCATAATCCTAATCGGAATACCAGACGTACCAGATATATGCGCCATCAGTACATGGTGTACATCCCACCCCTACGTAAAAACGTTTAGAGAATACTTTTATTATGCGTACAGCTAAGGAATGGCATTCCCTGCCGACTTCTGTGTTTCCCGACAGCTACAATCTGGGGGTCTTTAAGTCAAGAGTGAATAGGTTTATTCTAGGGAAACGTTTTTCAACGTCGACCACTTCATCGCTTACCTTCAGGTAAGAGGTGGTCAAGCGCGAGCCTATAGACTATAACAAAATGTTACCCGTACACTATAACAACGAGTATCATTCGTAAGCATCAAGTTTAATTATTATTATTGAGTATTTTATAGCTGTCAAATCCGACTTATTAGATTGTCACGACTTATTTCTTAATACTTAATGTTTTTTGTACTGATTAGTAGAAAACTTATTGAAGTCAGGTGATAGTCATGGTTGTAGTAGTCATGTAATTATTAACCAGGTTAGTAGTCTAAGTACATTGTTAAACTATTAATGTAGATGCTTTAAAGTTTAAACAATGAATGATCTTTGTAGTGTGTGAATGTTACCCTATGAGCACTATAGTAGTGCCTGGATAAAACATCCTATATCCTAATTCAGGTCATGGCCTACATTTATCCAAAATTCACCCTTTCATACTTGATTGACTTACAAACATCTAAAGCTAGATACCTAATTTCACATTAATTCATTAATGGGATTCAAACAATCGTAAATCAGATATTCAATAACCATTCCACTTGTAAATCATCTAATTATATCGTGATTCGTGTTATGCGGACTTTATCAATGAACGTGTATAATGTATCGAACTATCGACCCCGTACTAATTAATTATCAACATTTTGTATCAGGAGGACATATACTCGTAACTGAACATATATTGTGACTTTTAATAACGATATGAATTTACTTTTTATGCGTTTCTGTGATTTATGCCTCAAACATCTTTTCAAAAATACCTTAGAAGATCCAGGAACACCTACCACCTGGATGTGAACTTCTGTGGCCTTTATGGAAAGCTCTCAACCCAGTATCCAGGTAGGCCGCTACAAACACAATTTTGCAAAATGGGGTTCTATAGACCAGTCTCATATTTAGTGTGACTGCGGTACACCCCTGTGCAGGCTATGACACACTTGCTAAAGTGCCCAAAGTGCCCATACACTTTAGAAGACCTCGTGAACTCCTGTAACGCTGGACTTAACGTGGCCACCTACTGGGACCAAAATATTTAAAGAGTTTTTCATGGACTCGAAAAGAAGAGGGAGCAGTGCTGGCCCAGTGGTAACGGCCGCGACTTACAAGTTATAGGTCGTGGGTTCTAACCCAGGCAGGCGCTTTACTTTGTGTGAATTATTTGCTGCGAATCTAACACCGCCATTCAGAAAATGACGTCAAATGCACAACGCCATCTATCGAATATGGAGTTCAACTGTCCGAGTATCGTGAATTGCGTGTGTTGTGATATTTTAATTCTTGAACACATTCAATTCATCTAACTTTTGATTGAGTCAAACGATTACAAAAACTAAGTTACACTTCAAGTCTCGAACAATTTTTATGAATAAAAGTTCTATATTATCTATATTGGTTGCGTACATTTTACGTGATACGTGCACAACTAAACAGACAAACAGATAAACAGACAAAATTCCAAATATGCTGGCAATGGGTTCCTTTGGTTATCCTTTAACATCCTGACAATTTTTTTTGGAAATATTATCGATGTACAAAAAATTAAATACAGATTTATTCTAGGTATTGATTCATAAGTTAAGTAAGTAAGGTTAAATATTGAAAAAAAGTAATATTGGATGTAGTGTATACATTTAGAATGCTAAAACGTATACAGAATGTAACATTTCATTAGGGATTTAACACATAAAATAGTAATTTAAACGCCTACCCAGGCTATAAAACACCCATGTTTATAAAACAACCCATTTTTATATAACTACCCATGTTAACAATACAAAATATTGAACAAAAATAAAATACTAATGTGTTAAACCGAATAAAATTTCTTCAAAAATAAAGTCGATTGTTTTATTACTACGATAATATAATACTAACATACAGATGCCTCATCCCATACAAAGAAACCTGTGAGTGAGTACGTCGGGACAGTTTCATTGTATGGGATGAGACACCATTGGTATCGCATTGTTTCATCACTTAATGATTAGTTTTTAAGCTAACAAATGTAAAATTACAAGCTGGACGGAGAGTAGTATGTAGATAGGCATGAGAATGATTATTTATACATTGAGTTCTTGAAATCAATTTGAGTGGGATCTACGAAGTTAAAGACGTGTTTTTACTGCTCTCAAATTGGTGAAGGAAAACATCGTGAGGAAACAGGCATGTCCTAGAACCAAAAATCTGAAGACACGTTACATCCACTATCCCGCATTGAGGCCGCGTGATGGAATACGGTCCATTCCTTCTCACAGGGAGGAGGCCTGTGTCCCAGCAGTGGGAACACTAATAAGCTGATGATGATGAAAGAAGAAGAAGCAAGATATTTAACTAGAAAACTCTCTGCTCAGCAATCACTGTTGTTTGATAATGGCCATGAAAAATATCAAAAAGAAGTTATGTAAAACATGGGAAATATAAATAGGTACAATACCGTTTTTCTAACAGAGAAACAAAAAAGCGCCTCAAAACTAACACAGCTATTCTATTTTATAATTTTCTAAAGAAAAGTACTTGCTCGTTTTCATTAAATAATCTCTGTAGACTCAATAAAATTTATAACAAAATTCAAAGAAGTCATAATTAGCCCATTAATATTCTTTTAATTACGCATTAAGAAATTCGAGGCATAATAGGTACATTACATTAAATTATTAACTCAGATTTTTATTTTAAAATACACGACTGAAATAATTTAAAATTAATTTATTTATCAGTTTTTTTATTCAAAACACGGCGCTACAATTTTTTTTATTAAATGAGTTTTTTATATAATAAAGACCGCGTGAAACAGCGTCACGGACATATCCTCGATTAAGCATTAAGAATTATAAATTGAGTCTTTGTCAAATTCTACTTTAGCCTGAAAACCTGTCAAGCTTTGGCTATATAGCACAGTATGGCACGTCTTAACTCAAAATTAGATTGAAATAGTAACCGGTAACTGAGGTCCCAGATACACAGAAATTCCCAGGAGATTGTTGACCTCAATATCAGCAGACATCAAAGCCGCTTCATTATCATACGGACTAATAACATCCTACACTAGGCAATCTAGGCATACAATGAAGCCGGGGCTCTGCGCTAAACAATTAGCGACACCTATATTGGGACTTAAGCTACCATACAATAGTTCAGTATCTACGAAACAGTGTTGAATTCGAAACAATTCTATTAAATAAAACAACTTTCAACCGATGTGCCTTAAACCGGTTTCATTAGAATGGCATTTGCGAAGATGGGTTTAGACCAGTAAAAAAAAAAACAAAAAAAAACGACTCGGTTTTCCGTACCATTATCGCAAAAAAACGGCGAAAAATCACGTTTGTTGTATGGGACCACTTAAATATTTATTTCATTCTGTTTTTAGTATTTGTTCTTATAGCGGCGACAGAAATACATAGTCTGTGAAAATTTATACTGTCGGGCTATCACAGTTCATAAGATACAGCCTGGTGACAGACCGACAGACGGACAATCGGAGTCTTAGTAATAGGGTCCCGTTTTTACCCTTTGGGTACGGAACCCTAAAAAAGAAAGAGTAACAAATAATCATCGTTAGTTTTCCACAAAAAATGTTTGTTACCCTAAAATATGGTGTTCTAAAGTAAAACCAACATCTAGGTGGCTTTATGA
This sequence comes from Orthosia cruda, assembly GCA_964057195.1. Classification (NCBI taxonomy): domain Eukaryota; kingdom Metazoa; phylum Arthropoda; class Insecta; order Lepidoptera; family Noctuidae; genus Orthosia; species Orthosia cruda. The sequence continues at coordinate 19,400,792 of OZ059837.1, forward strand.
GGCCAAGGAAGACTGGGAAGTCTAATATCATGACATAAGAGTTACGGTAAATTGGTGACAGATGACTAACGAACCTACACCCACCAAAGGGCTTAGACAAAGAGCGATAACGATTCCCAAAAAGAACAAAATGTATATGTAGGATTGTTTTTCGCTCCCGAAATTTCACGCCAGTAGATCCTGAACATTTCGGACTTTTGAAAATTGTGGTCCCTGATCGAATATCACTTTTTCTGGAGCCACGGGTGGAACCTAAACTGACAACAAAGAGACAAAGTTCAACGTGTGTGTATAGAGTCTATCAACCGACATACTAATTGTCCGTAAGACCAGACAAGCTATTTTTTGCAATAGCCATCAGCAGAACTTAGCCCCTCAACAATTGCGCTACTCTGACATATATTCAAAGCATAAGCTGCAGTGACTATCATTCTATAGACGGTTGTCGGTCATGAGGCGATCTGCCCCATTGTCTATAAGAACAGGCGTTCTATTGTTCGGAGTATCTGTGATCGAATATCCTCCGTTAGCTGTGACTATAGTGAAAGATATCATATGAATGGTATTCAGTAGCAGCTAAATTAACTGATATCTTCAGCGTGTGCTAGTTTAGTAAACAATTATATATTCTATTGTCTGCCTGTAAACATTTTGTGTTGAACGGATATAATGCAAAAAAAACCAGTCAGACTACTAAGGTTTTCGCACCACAAAAGTTAATGGAGTTAACCTGTTTTGTAATTTGCCATGATAGAGTCATAGTAACACAAGGTGCCTTCATAGTTATTTCCCATATTTTTCAAACAAGATCCATTCCGATAAAAACATACAGCCTAGTAGAACACATCATATCTAGGAACCATCAGACTTGAATTTTAAAAAAATGGTATTACTTAACTTTTATTTTTGAAAACCCAAATACTGGTCCTGTCATGAAAACCCTAATTTTAAATTACGACGAACAAAAGTGTAAATAACACAACTCCGTAAATAAAACTGTTTAAAAGTTACATCATTACAAGTGCGTAAAACAACACTTTTACGTAGTTACTGTAATTGTACAGTCGTACAAATAATTGGATTCAATGAATTCGAGTCCAATCAGCAAGAGTAATCGGAGCTTATGATTCAACATATTTGCTCAACATCATATATATGCAAATGTGTAATTTATTTTCTGAATTTTAAGTTAACCTGCATAATTATGAGTTTAAAACATACAATGTATTTTAGGTTCATTAAAAATTTACTTAAGATAGTATGTGTATTGTGTAATATCCTTTGTACCGGCAAGTCCCAGAACCAAAAAATCGAAGACATGTGACATCCACCAACCCACACTGGGCCTGCGTGGTGGATTATGGCCCATTCCCTCTCTCACAGAGAGGAGGCCTGTGTCCCAGCAGTGAGAACGTTAAAAGGCTGATGATGTTGATGAAAATCCCTTGTACATATCTAGAGCTCAATCATAATGGTGCTATCTTTTTTGATTGATCAATTCTTATGAACACCTTTCCAGCTGCATCATCAGACCAGCTTCATAGTTTCATATTATTGCATTATCTCCAAAGTTTCAGAAGTATACGAAATTCCATCTTAACGTTATTAAACAGCACTTGTCGTAAAAAGGTTAATGTTGTCTCATATATCGCATTGTCCGTTATATTAATAAACAGGGCACAGGAAGTACTTGAAATATGGATCACTATTTTTTACGAAATTAAAAGCTTGTAAAGGGTATGCCAACGGTTCTATTTCTGAAGGTGAACACATAATTAGGTTAGTTTGCGTTAACTGTCACTGTCATTATATTTTGCATTTTCGTTTGAGTTTTAAGCGATATGAAACACTTATGGGTCAGTGCTTTTTGCCGTGTAAGCGTGTAGGTGTACCTTGTTTATAATAGAATAATCATTGGACTACACATTGTTTTTAAAGTGTGAGTGTGGAGTTTCTTTTATCTAACCTAACCTAACCTAACAAACAACCTTTGTGAATGGACAATAGAATCAATTATTTTTTTTTTTTTTTTTTTTTTTGTTAATTGCTTATTAATTTAAATTAATGGTTTGACTTTGACTACATATACTAATAACTTTACTAGTTATTATATGATATTTTCAGGATGAAATAATTAACCAATTCAAATATAAACCAATCTCAGTCATCGTCTACCTTATTAATAGAGCAAACCTATTTAAAGCCATAATTCTGTATAAATTATCAGAAGCCAATTCAGCTTTAACTAATAGCGTTGAACAAATTCACAATTAAATTATAATATATAGGCATTTGGCGCGAGAAACTTGGTACAACAATGATAAGGCCAAGATCCATGGAGATGAATGGCCGCCTACGTGCTACGCCGTAGCCGCCTACGCGCTACGCCGTAGCCCGCCTACGAATCAGACGGTATAAACTTGAATGAGACGATACCGTAGTATCACTCAATACAAAGGCTTTTGAGTGCGTGGTTTGAGAGTCCTTGTTCTCTAATGCTCTTCGTTAAGAGATGACGTAAATATCTTTGTCATGAGCATACGTACCTACTGCTGACAGTTATTTGTTGCCAAGCGAATTAGCGATAGTAAAGTAACTTAAAAAATAACACTTTATTTTTTTATTTGTCCGCCATCTGTTATTTTAAGTTTACGTAGCCGTCTGCTATTACGCAATATAAACTAATGTCTTGTCTATTTTTCCTACTTTTGTCTACGCCACTTTCAGCGCCAAAGAATATCACACCGGAAAATTCACGCCTCCACGACATCATACAAACATTTCCTTTGCGCACCTCAAAAGTCTTCCGTACGAAGCCGCTCATTTTTTCCGTCCGCCATTGGCCAGGCTACTAATATGCAGGCCTTATTACATCCCATTTGTATGGAACGGACAAATAAACGTAACAAATTGTAATGGTGTTTGTTTTATTTCTTTTTATATTTAAGCTCTGGAGTCCAAAACTAAGGCATTTGAAATAAAAAATAAATGAAAATAAACGCTTTTTCTTTTTTTTTCTATTTTTCTTTATTTGTGGAAAATTAGATAAAGTGAAGTGGATAAGAGTCATTCTACTAATTGATCGTTTGCAGCTTCTCGGAATAAGCTAAACTGAACAACTGTAGGACGAACATTCTAGGTTTTTTTTTCTTTTAATCCAGCGTTAGTTATACTAATCTGCCGATACATGTAGTTGTGTTACTTTCAGCAAACAGTAGCGTATTCGTTTAATAAAACAAGTAGGTAAGACGTAAAACATTTCTTACTTAATTTCCTGTTTTAGTATAGTAACTCAAATAACATAACATCACGCATGAATCCCCGAAGGGTACGGTAGAGTGTATATCTAATAATGTTTGTAATAGATAGATAGACAGAAATAAATAGAATATGTTTTATTTGTACACCAAAATTGTAATACAGCTCTTTTACAATATTGAGATTTCTATGGGTACTATAGTGGTATATATCTAAAGACAACCTAAGATGTATTTTTATAAATCATTTTATCAAAACGCACACCTTCTCTGTATGAGAAGAGGCCTTTGCCCTGCAGTGGAACAGTAACAGTTTGATAAAATTATATTAATATTCTCTATCTAAGTTTCCCTAGTCTGACCTTTACGAACCACAATATCTTGGAAGTATCCCCTAGTAATCCCAACATCAACCACTACGTCACCCCCTGAGATCTGTTCCTAACATCACGGTCTTAATCTTAAACAGACGTCCCAAAAATAACTTAGTATTATTCAAGCGTTCAAAGACGTTTTCATTTACAAAGAATGCTACAGTAACCGATTCGTAACAAAAGAAAAATACATCTTGTTTTGTACCAACAAAACAGGCAGCCATTTGTCGTACTTAAAACGCTAAATATCAATCACAATCTTTTCTCAGAAACATTCAGAAACAGTTTCAGAATTAAAATTTTGGAAATAAGAACGTGTCAGACACTACTTTCATGACAGAATTTGACAGATTTTTTGGCTTGAGTTTGATGAATGCTCAACGTCAAATTCTTTAAGAAATCGGGGTTCAATGTCGAAAATGAAGGCAAATTTAAAATTTGGACAGATTGACGAAGCGACTGGAATGCGAATTTTCTTAAAAATACTGGAATTTGCCCCCGGATGAATAATATTCATCATAAGAAAGTTGTAATACCCTCAAATATGAGGATTGACTTTATACTCAAATTTCGGCTAGTTTGTTGAAAAATTTAGTAAGAACAGCAGGGGACCACCTGCTGTGTGATCAATCAGTATCAATCAAGAAGTATCATATATGATTAATGAACTCAGAAATAAAAAATAAAGTTTTAACTAAGGTTTTTCCCGCGGTTTTCTCCTATTGGGCCAGCGACCCGTCGGGTTTCAGCAGTGGTGGTAGTGAGGGACGGCAGAAGTTCGACTCGACTGACTTAGCCAGGGACCAAAACGCTTTACTACCTGCTGGGTAAGAAGCAAGTTTGGCCTCTATTCGGCCTGTGGTTGAACCGAGCCCTTCGCAAAACCATCTTGCAGGACTTGGCAGCCCTGTTGAAGGCCCTCTCCTTCTGATCCACATCACTCGCTTTGCGCGATCGAGCGTCGAACCATGCCAGGTACGCCTCATGCTTAAGCGCGTCGGCACGATGATATTCGGCGCCGAACCATGGCCGGTCAGCGCTGGACATTGTTACGTCAGAGAACGGAATGTAGTACTCCATTCCCTGACGCAACACATCCGTCACGGCGTCCGCGCACGTAGAAGGATCAGCTGAAGAAGAACAAGCAGGCTGCCAAGGATAGCATGCGAAGAAAGATCCCATCCATCCCAATCTGCTGACCTGTACCGCCAAACCCGCCGGGTGCCTCTTGGGCTGGGATAGGGTGGGGAGTAGATGGACACAGCCTTCACCAGATATTATTGGTCTGGATCTGTTGTCAGCAGATGGTCCAAGCAATTAGCCGTATGCGAGTCAACGTCCGGTACCCTCGTTACTCCCTGGACCAGCTGGCTTAGGTTTAGCGCAAGCGAAAGCTTACGCATCTCCCGTCTAGCATGATCAGTGCACTGGTATGGGAACAACCACTCCTGGTGGTGGGCATTAAAGTCCCCCAGTAGCACTAATTGGGCCGAAGGGTACCGCTGCTGTGCTTTGCCAGCAGCCTCACTGAGGTTCTCTGTTGAGGTAGCCTGCTTGTCTCCTGATCTCCGCCGTGCAAACGGTAGACACGGGCGTAGATAATTTTATCCAGACCTACAGCGTTGAGAATCATGGGTCCTCAAGGTTACGGAGACGCCGATAGCAAGTATCGTCACGGGCGTACAAACACACACCAGCGCGCGGTTTAAAATTGTGCTCCAGGGTAAACCCTGGGTGAGATAATTACGAGACGTCTGACGAACTCGCTATCTGCGTCTCCGTAAGGAAAAACCGCGCTGGTTTCTCAGCCTCCAGGTGGTAGTGGACTGCAGAGAGATTTGAGTGCAGACCTCGAATGTTGGTGAGGTGCACTTTGTGGGGGAGGGTGTGCAACCGCTGTTTTAGTCTAATATTATTTTTCCTATTTATAATGAAAGTATTATAAGTAAGTATCCTATCCCAATCGGCAATACAGTCTATCCGTTAAGCAATTTTAGTAATCAGATAAGTACTGCCAAAGGTTTTTTTTAAAGGTGCTGCTCCACACTAGGAATTTCTGCTGTATCGTGGGTGCGTTTACAAACATATAAACTCACATACACAAACACCCAGAGCAGGAATAACTATCTGTAGGTCATACAAATATTTGTTCCGTGCGGGCGAACCCGCACACGCAGCGCAGCAGGCGATCGCTCAACCACTGCGCCAACAATGCGCCCGATGCGTGCGGGATTACTTCCTGTAAACAAACATCTTTAATATTATGTCAGTTTAGATTAATGTCTTCTGTGTGTTATTTAAGTAACTAACTTTTCAGTTACTTACAAGTGTTAGTGAGGCATTTGGTTTTTCATCAGCCCCAAGACTGGATTTGTAAATGGATTTTGAAACAAAGCACGCCCTTAATTACACGGAACTTATAACAATTTTGTGAATTATTGTGGCCACAGGACCGTATACACTTCAATGGAAATCTGTAGGTACTGTGTATATAAATAAATGTCTATAGGCATAATGCAGATAAATTACCATAGGTAATTATATAGTTCATTTACCAAAATAATCATCGAAATTACCTCTAACCGAGCATTGAATACGAATCGGACGCGGATCACGTTGAAGTGTCAAAAAGCTGAATCGAACCATCACATTACCTAATTACGTAGCCTCAATGACGTTTAAAGTTGAACACATTAGACGATTTCTATAACCCATCATTGTAATCGGTCAACCATAATGTCGTTCAACTCCTTGGGCAACTTGTATAGCTATTTATAGAACTTAAACTAAACAGTTCATCGTTTTATTTCACCAGTTGATCAAAATAATCGAAACCAATATCATAAAGATGTATTTTTTTATGATAAGGTGATCTCTGATGATTCGGTTCCTGAAATTCTGTCACTGATATAAAATGACTTTATCACTGAGTGCTATAGAATACGCGAGCGAAGCTGCGATAAAAGCTAATTTAGTATGAATAAAGTTACATGCTACTCACGACTACAATACTTATCATAATTAGCTTAAACTTCAATAAGTAAATACGTACTACATAATAATACTACAGTATACTACATAATCACTTACCATTGAACAGGACAACATGAATGAATGATATAGCCTTGTTTAGGAGTCCCACGACTCATAAAACGAGGTTATACCTACGTACTTTTGTTTAAAATAAAATTTTACACTCGTATTAGCTTGACAACCCCTAGGAAGTAATAACTCACTAGTGTCGTCGCGCGTCGCCGTAAAAAATACAAAGTAAACAAACTTTCTTTATGAATATTAACGACACTTACTTGGAACATAAATATGTATTTAAAAAGTAAATTAGGTACTTAAATTCGCTTTGTTGTCTTAGTCCCAAGATAATGTTATTATATTACATTTATTTTCAACTTGACTGTGTGGTATGCAGCGCGAACAAACACTTAAATAGCAACCACATTATGAAACGGATGAAATATGATAGTATTGGTCTTTCTTTTGTATTACTCATGCACCGTCGCACGACCCTCAGTAATGAGGAACACGACGGGAGGAGGAGGAGGAGGTTAGATTGGCTGCTTCCCTGCGTAAATGTGACTAAAGACTCAACACTTATGCACTCACAAGCTAAATAATTTCACTAACGTTTGTATATTCTTAACAGGTCCATATTCTACCAAGCAGACAACAAAAGAAGCCTCTTATAGTACATTACTGCAGCGGCCAGCAAAAGAGGCATTGATGGACGAACGTGTAAATGTAAGTCACATACGTAAGTCCATCAATGCCTAGTTGTGACCAAGGCTTGTATAGTGTTTTTTTTTTTATAATGTTTTTTGTATTTGTTGTTAGAGCGGCAAGAAATACCTACATTATCTGCAAACATTTCAACTGTCTAGCTATCACGTTTCATGAGATACAGCCTGGTGACAGACAGACAGACAGACAGTGGAGTCTTAGTAACAGGGTCCCATTTTTACCCTTTGGGTACGGAACCCTAAAAACCAAAAGTTGATTTATTACTGCTCAATACAAGTAGTTGCTAACCACGCTATTAAAAATATGATCCACAAAGTGACCTTTCCAAAGCTCTTGGCCCTAAATTGATATTTCATTAAAGTAAATGGAGATATAAATCACACGATTTAATTCCCTCGCGAATAAAATATAAAAGTCGCGTAACCAACAGTTTGGAAAAAGAGCTTCTTCCTTTAGTGTGAAAAAACCGGAAGAAACTCGGCGCAGCGGTCTCTTTGTATTTTTCAAGTTTCCGACTATTTAGTTGCTCTCGTAACTATTTTATTTTTGGTCGGAGTTAGCAATAAATGTACCGTAGTTTCGCTATGAAAAACGGGATGGGAGAAGTGTGACAAGATTTAATTTACGGGTTAAACTCACCCGCATTTTCTTTTGGTGAAAAAGGTTGTATATTTATGTTTATTTTAGTAATGTACATAGTTGCTATCTGAACTTTTATCGCTGGTTACTACGTAATTCCCGTAAATTGGCTACGATTTTTTTACGTTTCTTATTATTTTAAGCTAGTGAAAATCGTTAAAAGCTTATTTTATCCTAACACCAGTCGTGGTGGCCCAGAGGCTAACATCTCACCTCTCGTGCTAGAGTTTGTGCGTTAAAATCTTACAAAATTCCAAAAAAAAACAACATATATACTTTCTAAGTTTATCTTGGATATCACAGACAACGGTGAAGGAAAACATCTTGCGGAAACCTGGACTTATATATATATATTTTTTAATAACCCCAAGGTTGTAGCTATCAGGGAACAAAGACTCTTAAAGGGAATTCCACTCCTTAGCTGTGCGCACGATGAAAGCATTAGCAAAACGCTTTGTGCGTATGGGAGGGATGTCCACCATGTACCGATGGCGCATGGCCGCACGTCTTGTAGGCCGATGATGGAAAGGGCTAGGCGGAATCAAATTGTGCAGTTCCGTCGCACACTCCCCGAAATGTAACTGATAATAAACCGACAGGCTGGCAACTCGGCGTCGATTTTCGGGGTTCTGGGGCTTTGATTATAGTTAATACAAGTCTGAAAACGCCAACCCGCATTGAGCGAGCGTGGTGATCAATGCTCGTGCCTTCGACGATTCGACATGATCTTTGCCCTGCAGTGGGACAGTTACTGGCTGGTATTATTACTAGGATTTAATATAGTCGTTCCAGTATAGTTTTTTTTAAATAATCTATAGGCTCGCGTTTGACCACTATCTCGCCTGATGGTAAGCGATGATGTGGTCGACGATGAAGCACGTTTGCCTAGAAGTAACCTATTCACTCTTAACTTAAAGACCCCAAGGTTGTAGCTTTCAGGGAACAAAGACACCGGCAGGGAAATCCACTCAATAGTTTCCTAAAATAAAACACATGTTTTAGTCTAACCTCTTGTTTATGATAAGTAATAATACCAACTCAAGCGCAGGTTAAGTGATGTGATTGGCTGTTGAAAATTCATCACATCATCTAACGCGCGTTTGACAATTTGTCACATTAATTTTGCGACAAATTACTTATGGCAAAATTAATGTCGTTCCAGAAACAGAGCCAAAGTCTGGAACTATTAATAAATACCATGAATACGTAAGCTCCGATGTACATTCCATACATATAGGAACCGATACACCGCCGCCCCGTTAACCCGGGAGATAATAGTTGGATATAATTTTAGTGTAAGTTGTAGTAGGTGAGTACCTAGGTAGTTGGCGGGCATCCGAGGCACGTAGCACCTTGCTGACAGAGGGTGCTCCAGTTAAACTGGTCCGCGATAACTTCGGCCTAACTGCTCTCGCGTCAAGTGCGCGCCGTCTTGTACCAATGGCACTTCAGATTTGGCTTTTGTGTACAACATGAGATAATGACCGTTGCATCTGCGAGTTCTGTGTGAGTTTATTTCCTTTGTCAGCCTTATCGGCTTCCTTTGATGGGAAGAAAGTAATTACATGTTCGGCGGTTATCAGTTGTCTGAAGTTTGAGGCTGAGTGAAGGGTGATTGTTTATCGTGGAATAGAAGTATGTTTTCATTATTATGAATGAATATCTAACGGTTGTTTTGAAGTTAATCCAAACAATTCATAATAGGAAAACTTCATTAACGTTGTGTTTGCAAAAAACAACAGCCTTGTCACATGACGTGTTTCGTTTATTTTCTTTATTTTGTAGCGACCGACTGAAATATTGGTGCCTCAAATTTTCCTAGAACGTCGCTGTTTGGCGAGACAACTGTCATACAAACTGACTTCTATAAAAGAAAACCATTTTATTTCCCGTTTCTTTGCAAGCAAGAATTTCATTCAGTAAATTACGCGTCTAGTTAAGTGACGACTTATTTTTCTCGGTTCATAAATAGAGTAGAATTGTGACGTCAAACATTTCTTGTAACATTAAACCGACATTTTATGGATTCATAATAAATTAGTCGTATAGATTTATTAACCTCTGGCATATTCGGCTAGCTGAGACCTTTCTAGATCATGAAAAATTCACCAAATGATATTTAGGTTGCGTCACGATGACTACGTAGGAACCACTTCTAACGGTGAACAAACAAACGAATATACTTTATATTTCATGGGGTAGGTAAAGAAAGAAAATTACCTCATTCATTAGACTATATAACCTTCTATAATATGTATGGGTATAAGGGAGGGTTTACACACCAGTCCAAGTACCGAACATGCACGTGTGTCCTACTTTCGTATGTTGCCAAACAAAATAGATTCCAAACTTACACTTTCGCAAATGTAAATATACCTCTAGACTACACCTACTTATAGGTAAGTGTAATTCACATGCAATAATTTACAATATCTTGTGTAGATCAACAAACATAGCAAAAATGCCGAATTGAGTTTAATTATGAAATTTACTAGCTCATGCAATCAGCTATCGCCCACTTGAAAGTACCTATGTCTTAATACAGGACATGTCTACTCATGCCTACATTAAGTTTTTTGCATGTGTAATGTTAGAAAGGCAGTAGGATTGTAATTGGCCATGCGTTATTCCACATTAAGTATGTAAAAGAAAGAAACAAAGAAAAGAAAATATTTATTTACGACCCGCACAGGAGACACGAGAAATAAGCATAAAATTAAACAATAATAGAAATAAAAAACCCCATGCGAGACAAAAAGGCTCCTATTATATATTGACATATTTTATCCTCAGAGACAACTTTTTTTGGAACTGCCCAGACTCGTACTAGCTAAGCATAGAATATTCTTTTTTTATATACTTGCTTGCACTTGCTTGCACTTGCTCACTATCTCAATTAACGATGTTAAGCGATAATGTGGTCGAGTTTGAAGTACGCTTGCCTAGAAGTACTCACTCTCATTAGTATTCACTCTTGACTTAAAGACCCCTAGGTTGAACTTACACTGAGAAAAACTTGATAACATTGATCAAAAAAATGTTTGCATGTGCGATATCCAAAAAAGAAATATCGCTGCGCTGATATTCTGATAGGGCCCACTGTTGATGACACGGTCACACTTACGGAAACGGAAAATACATAAATTATAAAATAAAATAGAATATATAAATAACAAAAAAAAATAGAATAAACAGAGAAGGTGAGTCAAAGTATGTATAATTATGTGTAAGTATAATACAAATATATAAATAAAACATATTAAATGTAGGTAGACCTATGTAGACCGACGTCCGCATTGCTTGGTGATCATTTGTTATAAGTATCTACTACTACGGTTTGAATTAATTTATTTCTAAAGATTACAAATCACTTTTACAGAAATAAATACTAAACATTCATTGAATTAATATACATTTTTGTTGTCCAGGAGTAGCTATAGTGTTAACATTACGAATATACTTAATTCATCGACAAGTTATGTATTGCTTCTTGTTAGCTCGTGGATAAAATGAGTGGACTGTATTTTTAGGCGAAATGGTTTAATGCCGTTATAATTACAAATATAAAACTGTCCCGGACAAACAAATTATATTTTTGGAAGAGAGAGGTGTCGACTGTCGCAGTGGAGTCCGTGGTAGCGAGTGTCCGCCGAGCCGCGCCGCGTCGCCGCCGTGCTGCGCACTCACACCGATGCCGTGTGAGTCACGCAGATGTGTGTGTAGGGTAGACGGCGCGCTCCGGCCGCCCGAAGTGTTGGGTAGAATTCCCAACATGCTGGCCGGGTTGAAGCAATGGCTTCAAGAAATCTGGAAGGGGGCAGATATGAGAACATGCCCCTCAAAATGATGCTCCTCGTTAGTCACCTCACTTGAGAGCTCTTCAAAATAAGGCTTCTGGTCGCCATCAGAGTCCTGTGGATGAGAGTAGAATAAGTGGCCGTCCAATGGAAACAGAAGGAATAGGATTAGAAGAATTGTGGGGATTAGAGGAACAAGAAGTAAGAGAATGGAAGTTTAAACTAGGTTTACCAGAGTGAGGCAGCTAGCCATTTCTCATAATGAGTAAGTAATATGAGCAATATTATGGTGGATCGTGTCTTTTGTAAGACTGATGGAATCAGCCTTCAGCCCACGGGAAACAAAATCCACCGTATTGTGTAACGACTGTATGTGTGTATGTATATGCGTGAAGGTATAAATAAAAAATGTTCGAGAATAATAGATATTGTAAGTAAATGAGGGTATATATAAAATAAAGTAATGTATTAAAATATAAAAAATATCAATTTAACGAAGACAGCTAACCGAAGGCTCCCTGTCTTTGTACCTGTATTTGAAGACAGAAAGTTTAGGACAACGCTCACAAGACATGAACTGACAACTTGCATTGAGTGTACCGCCTGTGACTGAAGGTAACTTTGGCGTTCCTTCAGCGGCATGGTAACCCCGAGTGTCAGTCGTCCTGAATGCAGCGTTTCCCAAATTTCTGCTTCTCAAGACACAGAGAGCGCTTGGCTGCGGCCAGCGACGGTATCTGTTACCGATGAATCCCAAAAAAAAGTTATATATAAATTATGTAAATAACCCTTTTTTTTTGTCGGGTAAATATTTTGATGTAGAATATGTGTTGTAAAGGAGGACTACACACACGGAAAATATAGTGGTGTGTTTTATAAAACAGTAATAGGGCACCGTTTGGACCCATCGGGTACGGAACCCTAAAAATATGAATTTTAATGAAGATAGGTGAAGACTCCCTATCTTTGTACCTTTATTTGAAAACAGAAGCTTTAGGACAACGCTCACAAGACATGAACTGACAACTTGCATTGATTGTACCGCCTGTGACTGAAGGTAACTTTGGCGTTCCTTCAGCGGCATGGTAACCACAGGTGTCAATCGTCCTGAATGCAGCGTCTCCTAAATCACTGCTTCTCAAGAGACAGAGCACTTGGCTGCGACCTGTGATGATATCTGAAACTGGGAAATAATAGCGGATTGGTATTTACTAATGTTCAAAAAAATTAAAAGCTTGAGAGAGGGTGTGAATTGAGTTTGTGGTTATTGATAGAAAATTTGTTTCATTATTGTCATATTACTCGTATATTTTAATTTTATATCGTTCATGTAGGTAGATTTGAATAATTAAATGTCTGGTTTTGTGTATAATTAATGTATTATGTTCTTGTAAGTTCCTAATAAGTCAGTTCTGTAGCTAAAGAAATTTATAAAAAAGACGCGGGTAGTTGCTGAAATTTTTGGGTTTTGATCTCAAACGGCTGCGTTTTATAACGAGTTTTTGAACTTTTTCGTCAGCCATTGCGATCGTAATAACTGTATAAAACTCTTATATATATATAGGAATCGCAAAACAGTTCAAACGAAGTATTAAATATAATTACTGCGAATGAATGACGCAAAAAAAAAAGGGTCAGCTGCGCACAGGTAAGTAGGTATGTTCGTCGAGCGATCAGCTGTTTAGATAAGAAGTAAACAAATATGATGTGTTATGAAAATTACTGAATATAGCTTTTTAAGCATGAAATATGATTTTGGAGAAATATAAGGTTATGAAATAAGATAATGGTCACTGTGAGACTTAAATGAAGTTATTATGATAGTTTGGGGGTAGTGGAACAGGGTGTAAAGTCCCACAAACCTCCATAGAAAAGGGAGGATCCTCCGACCAGACGGGTGTTGTGTCTGGTCCGGGCAACTGCCCGACGGTTGTTGTCGGACTGTTGTATGTGTTCTTATCGCGCCGAAAACTTTACTTGCGCGATGCAGGATTTGTGTGACGTCATGTCATTAGTTCGTAAGTGGCGGCGTTGGTGCCGCTACATCACTCCCCTCCGGAGACCGGAGGTCGATAGCAGGGTGAGTCGTCCGTACATCTCGTGATGTGTGCCTGGCCAGTGGAAGGTTGGTTCCCGTGAGTCGGAACCGGAAGTCGCAGAGTTCGCGGTGAGTCGGAACTGTATGCGGTTGTGCCCCAGTGAGTCGGGGTGATGAAATCCCAGTGAGTCGGGATAGTGTTGCTGGCTCCAGTAGTTCGGAGTGGTGATGATAGAAGCTGGGGGTGATGACCAGGAATGCGCGTCCGCTGCATGCTGGTGGTCAGGATACCCCCGTAGATGCCGTGGGTACTGGCTGGCTGTGTGACTCGCTGCTCGAAAGCTTGAGAAAGTGATGATGACGTCACGACGAAGTAGCTCTGCACGAAGGCTGCGCTGATGTTCATGTTCGGGGTCACCAGTTTGGGGGTAGTGGAACAGGGTGTAAAGTCCCACAAACCTCCATAGAAAAGGGAGGGAACAGGGTGTAAAGTCCCACAAACCTCCATAGAAAAGGGAGGATCCTCCGACCAGACGGGTGTTGTGTCTGGTCCGGGCAACTGCCCGACGGTTGTTGTCGGACTGTTGTATGTGTTCTTATCGCGCCGAAAACTTTACTTGCGCGATGCAGGATTTGTGTGACGTCATGTCATTAGTTCGTAAGTGGCGGCGTTGGTGCCGCTACAATAGCACTCACTTAAATATAGCTATTTAAACATAGGAAATAAGATGAATAAATGTATAAATAAGGGACAAATTGGAACGAACTCACTGAATGTCTAAACCATCCACTGGATTGACGATGATCGGCAAGTTCTTTGTCCGTGACTCGAACGTTCGACGGGTCCTAAGTCCGTCGTTGGTCGACCTCTTGACGGTTTCTTCTCCTCTGGGCGTGTGCGGGTGCTCGGCGAAGTTTCCTGAGCAGGATGTTGACTCCTGCTGGAACTGCCGCTGCTGTAGACCGCAACTGTAGACGCTGCTTCGAGGTAGTCCAAATTTTTCGGAGACCGTTGATTTTAAAATAAACGGCGAGATCCTTAAAGGACCAATGTTAGATTTGGAAGAGAGAGGTGTCGACTGTCGCAGTGGAGTCCGTGGACGCGAGTGTCCGCCGAGCCGCGCCGCGTCGCCACCGTGCTGCGCACTCACACCGATGCCGTGTGAGTCACGCAGATGTGTGTGTAGCGTAGACGGCGCGCTCCGGCCGCCCGAAGTGTTGGGTAGAATTCCCAACACTTCTGAATACTTTGATACCTTCAAAGGATCTTCTTTGAACGCTAGACGGGACAGTTAGTTCTTAAACGCCAGAGGCAAGACAACTCCCATACATTTATATTGCTTCCTTCCCTACACAGTTTGCCTTGTTCTCGGAGCATCTTAAACGGATAGAGATATGCCATCCTTCCCTCAAAGCTGGATTACTCCGTTGTTGTATAAGTGACTATACACAACTTTACTACTACATATTATCTAAACTAATATTATAAAGAGGTAAAGCCAATTGTTTGTACAAGTTAAATAAACTCTGGAAGTACTGATCCAGTTATCTTTCGCTGAATGCTGCAGGTTACTTTGATTTCAAATAAAAAATATGTTTACAGTGAGATAAGCCAGGGAGGCGAAGCCGTGGGTAAAAGTTAGTTAGCAACATACACAACTAAAAGGCTGATTTATACAATACGACCTAAGGCAGCTGTAGATCCAAAACTGTTTTAAACGCTCCGTGCCAAAGGATAATAGATACACAACAAAGAAGTTTATCTGAAACAAAACAGAGGGTAGTAATGCACATACAGATGGATCATGCAATGTTGGAACAACATCTAATACCGAGAAACAATCTTTAGTTTGAGTTTACATTTCTTGAGAGCCAGACGTATTTGTGTAGCTGATTCCTGCGCTTTCTCGACGTACCTTGTTCTTGTTCAGTTTTATTATTTCTATTTTCTGCATTATTTATATTTTCTGAACTACCAGAGTGCTTTTGTTTATTGTATAATTTAAAATAAGAATATTTGTTCTGTTTATAGGCAATTTGCTCGCCGATAACTTTGATACTAAATTTTCCTCGTGGCATTGCAAAATATTGATTTGAACTATCTTTAACCTGCTAAAAAGTTTATTTTATTATGAATTGTGGAAACTATGAAGAGTTTTGAAGAAATGTATTAAAGTATGGTCTGATGGAAGTGCAGTCTAGTTAGTAATTCAGATTTCAGATGGTATTATACAAGCTAATAATAATAATTGAGAGAACTTGGGCATCTATGAATTTGTCTGCATAGCTTTAAATGAAAATTATAGTCTACAAGTTTCATAGAAATAAAATCTGTAAATGAATCGACAATCTGAACATGGTGGTCTATCTAAAACTAAGTAGTTACATGAGGGCGCCTACCCGGATCATGAGGCGTAATTTGGGACAGCCCTATATCAACAGAGGGCTATTAGCAAAATGAGGGTTTACTATTGAAAACAGTCATTAATTATTTAAGCACTCACAAGTGGACGGTCTTTCCAAATACACCATAGTTCAAATTATAAATTATCGCGGCTAGGCGACATACGATCAAAATCTTCTCATATTCCACCTCTGAAATAAACGATACGATAGCAATTAACGTAGTAAAGGATAATTAATTTAAAATTCTGTACAAAGGTATACACACAGGGGGAGGGCCCTTTTCAGACGAATACCGAATATCAACGATTTTACCCGAAATTAATCGAATTGGAAGCGTAAAACGTAAACAAGTACAGTACAACTATTATCTGAATGTCCCACGACAAATTTCGTGTTTTATCAGTCGTCGGCTTTTTATCAGTTGCCTTTTGCACTCTGTGAAGACCGGACGCTTTCAATCAACTTGGAAGTAAATAGAATTGTTAATACTCTTTTAACTTAATCTAATTTATTTTTTGAATGGGAGAAAAGCTGCTGCGGTTAAGAAGGAAAATAGTTTTACCGTTCTATATAGTTCACACGTAAATCAAAACTAAACATAAATAAAGTATTTCGTTCTGAATTCTAATTTTTATACATGATAAATCACGATATTCGGAAATGCGATGATTACCGAGGGACACTAGGAAAATAGTTGTACTGTACCTTTTTGCAATATTGTAATTAGGCAAATCGGTTATACTTTACCATCTATTGTGTAGAAAATCGAGCTAGCGCTGTAAGAGCGGGTTCGCAAGTACACGAGACATTTAAATTAAATAATAAGTTGTGAAATTAGTAAATTAGCGTGGCTGGTAAAATACGAGAGTTGAACATCTGTTTTCGTTTTGCTCAAGTATCTCTGAGATGTTGGGTTTATTAGCTTAAGGGTTTTGATACAACTCCGTTTGGCAAGCGTTTCGAGTGACGGGTTTCGTTTACTTATCAAAGATGTGGGCGAATCTGTCATTTGATAAATGAGCAATACTGAATTTTAATGAGAACATCATCTGGAACTCTAAATTCTATTTCGAGCTCGCTTAATACACTTTAATTGCCCAGTAAAGATTGTGAAATGAGTAAACAAATAGTACCTAACATGCCCAAGTATAATTTAACGAGCTGACGTATAGACATCATGAGTTTATAATATAGAAGAACAATTTTCGTTTCGTAGCAGGCGTAGTCGTTGCTACTTCACATAGTAAGCGAAGCCAATCAGAAATCTCGTAGCAAGCGTAGCTTTTGCTACATGTCACAGGGAGCATAGCCAAGACTACATCTCGTAGCAAGCGTTGTATCTACTGCATATCGTAGCAAGCGTAGCCAATCGCACATATCGTACCAAACGTAGCTTAAAAATATTTTCGTAGCAAGCGCACTCTTGGCGACAAATGGCGACCGCGAACCGGAATTCGATACGTTGAAAGGCCTCCCACTAGGTAGACCGATGACCTGGTTAAGGTTGCGGGAAGGCGCTGAATGCAAGACGCACGGGATCTGTCAATGTGGCGACGCCTGGGGGAGGCCTATGTCCAGCAGTGGACGTCTTTCGGCTGAAATGATGATGATGATGATGATGAAGCGCACTATTTACTGCATATCGCAGAAAGCGTAGCCAATCTGATTTCTCGTAGCAAGCGTAGCTTTAAATACGTCTCGTATTACGCGTAGTCGTAGCAAGCGTAGCCAATTCAAAAGTCGTGTAGCAAGCTTAGCCAATCCAATATCAGCTCGTAGCAAGCGTAGACTTTGCTAAATGTCACAGCAAGCGTGGCCAATCCGATATATCGCAGCAAGCGTACCCTGTACTGTATGACGTAGCCATCGTAGCTAATCCACCATCTCGTAGCAAGCGCAGCTTTTGCTACATATCGCCGCTGCAAGCATAGATAATTCGACATATCGTACGAAGTACGCAGCCTGTCGTATAACGTAGCAATCGAAGCTAATCTAACATCTCGTAGCAAACGTAACCATTGCTACATCTTGTAGCAAGCGTAGTTTTTAACCGTAGCTACGAGTACATGTAGATGTATACTGTGAACATGACAAAAAAATAAGTTATTAAGTAAAAAGCCTACTGAATAATTTATCAAAGTAATTTATGCGGTTGGCATAGGTCCGCCATTGAGCTTTTGCGATTATTATTATCTTCCGTTAAATTTTTAATAGCATTGTTTAATGCCTTATGTTCAGATTGAAACTCTTCAAACTCCTAAGTGTGAAAATTTAAATAAGTTCTAAGCTCTCTAATATCATGCTTTATAGGTTCAAGTTCCTTGTTGACGACATTGATATTGACTTGCTGAAGCATGGAATGGAATTCCGCTTTCATAACCTCTTGGACAATGGCACGGATTTCCTCAGTAGTTACAATTGTCGCTTGAGGAGGAGAGTTCAAGGCTGGTCTTTTATATTTATTATTGCCTCTGGTTGCTGAGATGTTCCGATTTGGTGTGCCCTCAGTCTTGGAGGTTTTTGTATTACAACCCGAACATTTCCATTTACGATATCATCGATATCATTTACGGCATCAGCAGGAATTCCCGGGATAGACAAGCTCGCGAAATGGAATGACTTGTTGCAATTAATAAGATCTTTGTTAACTTCGCAATAATAATTGACAGCACAGCATCCCCACGACCGTGATGTTGAAGCTATGACTTTTTTAAAATTATATTTCAATGCTTATAATGCGCCCTCAAAATAGTACCCTTATCCATGCAGTTGGGTATGGTAGTTGCACTTCTGCACACCAATAAAGGCCTTCCCAGTTATGGTCCGAGTCTTGAAGCAAAAGCGCACGCCAAAAAAGGCCTGCGGTAGTTCTTGTCGACGACTTGTCACATTGCGGCACGGTGCTTACGATTGTAAGCGCCGTGCAAGATGCTTACGCGTTTCACCACGGCGCACTCTTCGATTGCGACTGACGGTAGGTCGAATTGTTTTTCTATTTTTGTCTATTTCATTAAGTCCAGATTATATACAATACGCACTAGAACACCAAATTATTATTGATAGTCTATAGTTCAAGATATGTCTATGCGAACTACACTTTTAACGGCACATCCAAATACTTCTTGCACGGTTTTTTGGGCGCATGGTTGGCGCAGTGGTGGAGCGATTGACTGCTGCGCTGCGTATCGCGGGTTCGATTCCCGCACGGAACAAATATTTGTATGACCTACAGATAGTTGTTCCGGCTCTAGGTGTTTGTGTATGTGAGTTTATACGTTTGTAAACGCACCCACAATACAAGAAAAAGTTCCTAGTGAGGGCAATGCTTAAAAAAAAAACTGATCAATACTTTCATAACATTTTAATGCTCCCACATCTTGAGGATTAAATATTATCTTTTCATTTCTAACTTTAAAAGAAATGTTGAATTATACTGTTTTGTAATAACTCGACTTGTCGACGACAGAAAACCGCTACAGAGAAACAAAAATAAAACAAAGTAAAAAGCTTTAGTTATGTTAATTTTCTTAGTCAATATTTAAATTCCCCAAAAACATAAAATTACTGAGAGAAAAGAGTTTCAGATGACTTAGCAACTAAAAAATACAAAAGATTCGTGGGCAGAAAGTGGGCGAATATTGATATTCATAATTGGTTACTACGAGTATGAAACATTACCATGTTACTTGTGTTAGCTTGATGAAAATTCATGTGCTAATTAATTTAATAAATAAATATTGCACATATTTTTAGTTATTTTGCGTTATTTAAATATAATATGTCTTGATTTCTACTAAAACGTTTCGGTTGTTTCGGAAGTTTGTATTAAAACAAATATTAATTATTGTTAAATCTATACCATAATACATATTTATTTTTGTGGATGTTGCAACTTATTCAAACTTTTTTTATAAATGGCTACGAACTGATGAAGCCAGAAAAGTAAATACATATTCGCTAACTAAACATAAACTCAAGAAATTATTTATTTAATAAAAAATGGTTCTATTTAATTGTCAAGGTCGGTCAATAAAAGAGATTAAGTTTGCACATTCAAAAACGTAGGTAGATGGATCTCTATGGAGAAGAACTTGCAAATACTCTTTGGCACATTGTCTCAACTACAAATAAACTACTACCCCTTTCTTCCTTTAAGGATCATAAAATACTACTAAGCAAGAGATTGCGCATTATGTATCTGGGTACAAAGTATGGCTATGTAAATATCATAATGGAAAACCTTGTCATGTTAGGAATGAGTTTTTGTTTTGAAGAATTGAATCTTAAATAAACATAAAGTCATGCTGGTGTCGGTATCATGCCATTTTCTCAATGGCCAAACTTAATACTTAATTCCCGATTAGGGGATCGAATCCATGACTAACTTGTGACAGCAAAAACAATAAAATGACAGCACCAAGAAAAAAAATAATACCTATTTATTAATGGCATCAATTTATAATGCACTTCAGTTGCTTCTGAAACAACCTACTCTTAAAGTATATGTTGTTGGAAAATTTCTAATCGAATGCATGTCATCAACAGCATGTTAGGGTACAACCATCATTTAGATGTACCTAAATAATAAAATATTGGGGAAGGCTTATGTCCAGCAGTGACTCTTTCGTCTGAAATTATTAAAATATCAGAGAAAAATTCGTCTGCTTCTATTGCGTCTATTCTCTTGTTAATAAACAACAATAAATGTTGTTTATTAACAAGAGAATAAGTTTATTTTAGACCTAGGTGCTGTCACTTTAAAAACTGACCAAAACTTTACAAAAACCATCGAAGCGGAAATAATTTTTAATACAATCTCAAACAACGATCTGACTAAAGAAGTTCTTAGGTGTTAAGTATCGCATTAAAAGTAACAAAATGCCCCACAACACTATCGTAAGGACAATTCACATTTAGCATTATCCCGGATTGCCGGCTTTAACACCACTTAATGCTTAAGATTAAGACGTCTTTACAAAAAAGTTTAAGTCTAACTTGGATATGTGTGAGGATAAAGAGAGACGTTAAATTTGCAAGGAAATATTCACTAAGAAACGTGTCATGTGAATCTTTCTTAAGTATATAATTTCGTACGGCAATGTTCATACGCATCAAACGTTTTGGGAATACTTTGATTATGCGTACAGCTAAGGAGTGGAATTCCCTGCCGGAGTCTATATTTCTTGATAGCTACAACCTGGAAGGTTTTAAGTCAGTTGTGCTGCCTACTCTACCTATATACGCATGCATCGGTTTTGCATTATTTCAATGTCACATCTACCTCTCGATTCAATAATATTGACAGTTTGGGCTTCTGACTACCCATTACGACTGAAGATCTACCAATGACTGCGAGTTAACATGCAATCCGAGCTACGAAGGAGCATTGGTATGTAATGCATCGTCACTCATCCACAGACCGACCTCGGCAAGTGATGTATAAAAAATAAATTAAAATTTACTACCTAAACTCTTAAGGCAAAGTTAGTCAGTTATTTAATGAAGTATTTTTTTACATATCATTTGGCTAACTACTCGCTTATAAAATCCAAATTTACGAAAACTTTGTTAACATCAATAACCATAACAAAATAATAGTTTTTCAATAATCCTTGGAGCGATTGACAAATAAGCAATATTTCTGACTAACAATAGTTAATTTAGGATGGAGATCCATCCTAAATCTATCTAAATAAAATCTAATAAACTATTGATAGTCAAGTAGAAGTCTAAGTAGGAATGAATATTGATATATTCATTCCTTCACGTAAAACAATATGTCCCAGTTTTCATCAGTCGATACAGTTTCACAAAATCCCGGAAATCTAACCGTTTGTCTTACCATGAACTATGACTATTAACCAAGTAATTGTGTAGAGAAGATCAAATAGAACTCGCTCCGTATAAAATTTTGATATTCAGCCTCATTTGATAATTCTCGAAGTCGGCCACAACCTAGTTCGGAAAAGGCAGTAGAAGCTAGGAGGATTATTTACCGTAAATCGCTGCTTACACAAAGTAGTATAAAATGTGATTTTTTAATCTGAACTAATATTATACAGAGCCAAGTTTATATGTTTGTTTGCAGGAGATCATTCTCGGGATCAATCTAATGACGAAAATAGTTTCACTAATTAATCTCTCCTTAAACAAGGTAATATAAATAGAAATTTTAATTAAAACTTATATTAATAATATATATTTATATTTTTATTATTATAAAGTGGTGAAATTGTTTATAGCAATATTTGTAAGTACTGATCTAATTAATAAAATAAATAAATGTACAATAAATAAACATCTTTTACTTATAGAAAACTTAGACTATAGCTATTCGTATTATCGCCGCGTGCTTGTTTTATCGAAATGAAACTACTATTACCGCGTTGAGCAATTTTTGGTAGAAGCAAAACTTATGAAGTTTTCAGGTTTTGACTTCTATCGGCAGTCCCCATCACTGCTTATTTTTATACCGGAAAAAAGCAAGAATTTCTTTGGGATATACCACGGGACTGAAGCCGCGGGTAAAAGCTAATGAAGAAATACATTTAATTATTTAAAATGTACATTCGTGTGCAGTTTGAATTGTGCTGCGCGGATTAGCTCACCTATTTGTTAATTAGGAGCCGAATCTGCGGTAATCCAGTATAGCCTTTAAAACCATTGCTGTACATTTTGTGCACAGTTTTACTGCGATTAAATTAAATTAAATTAAATTAAAAGACATTTATTTCAGAATCACTTCCATATTTGTTAGTAAAAATTTAAACTTATAAAATAGTGTTAGTAAAATTTTTTTTTTTTTTTACATTTATTACACGCTGTGCGAGGCACGCCGATCCTGGGGAATGTCTATTTGACTGCGTGCAGTCGTATCCATCGCCCCAAGATCGGAGAGTCCCACCGATCAGCCAACGTTCTAAGAATGGTGTTGGGGCTGGCGCGAACACGGCGTAGTAGAGATGCGCATCTCTTGCGCATGATGGCCGCAAAACTATCAACGTCCGCGTCGGCAAACATGCCGGACGCACTACAAAAACGCGGCAGCCCCATCAACACCCGGAACGTGTTGTTATATTGTGTGCGCAGGCCACCATATGCCCTCTGCGTAAAGTTCACCCACAGGCTGCACGTGTAAAAGGATTGGCAGTAGGCTTTGAAAAGCGTCACCTTAACCTGAGCGGTACAACGTGCAAATCTGCGGGCCAACATCCCACATCGAACAGCCAGCGACCTGCGCTCCCGTTCTACATCAACGTTATCTTTCAAGTCTTCTGAGACCCAGTGACCCAGATATTTAAAATTTGCAACTCTTTTTAGAGGTCTGCCGCCAAGCATAACTGGTGGAATTGTGCTGTAGCGCTTACTGGCTGCTTTAAATACCATCAATTCGCTCTTTGCTGCATTATATTTGAGCCCATGGGTCGCAGCGTACGATTCACACACCTTAATGAGTTTCCTTAATGCCCTGATCGATGGGCTCAGCAGCACCATATCGTCCGCATAACTTATATTATTAATGCATATACCATCAATATGACAGCCGATTCCAGTACTGTTAAGCTCATCGATCAGAGCATTCATGTACAGATTAAACAACGCGGGCGAGGACAGCCCCCCCTGCCTCACCCCACATTTAAGCCTGTATTCAGCCGAAAAGGAGTTTGCCCATCTGACACGGTTCTTTTGATTAGAGTACCAGAACATACATAACACTCGTGGCAAGTGTATCCCAGCATGCTGCAGGTGCTCGATGCTGAGACCGTCATGCCCCGGCGATTTTCCTCTAACCATGTTCTTAATTGTAGCGGCAATCCGTTTAGCAGTAAACGTGACGTTTCGCGCAGGACAGACGGTCCCAGAATCAGGCGCAGGCAGCTGCGACTCATTGTCTAAGGGTGACTGTACTCTAAAATGCTGCCGAAACAGATCCGCAATACTACCCTGCTCATGTACACCTTCGACGCTCACTGGAAGGCTCGGCTTATGATTTAATTTGTTTGTTGATTTCCAGAACTTACAAAAATCTTTGTTTGAGTGGTGTTTTGCAATTATATCCATTTTAATTTGGTTTTGATTTGCTTGACACCATTTTAATTTACATTTGAATGTTTTTCTGGATTCACTCATATCATTAAAAACCGGACCAGAACTGGGCTTACCAAACGTTAACCAAAGCTTATAACAAAGTCGCGCCCTCCCGTGAGCGTCGCGAACATATTTATTCCAGCCAGTTACATGCCTACGTTTCGTTATATTTTTAAGATAATAACTGTATTCAGCAGCGTTCACAAGTACACGTTCAATAGTATTATACATTTCATCCAAAACAGGTAAGTGGCAGGAATCATTACACATCCTGTCTGCACACTGACTAAATTCGCTTGGAAAATCAATTTGTTTCAATTCCGAGTGACAATAGTCATGATATTTAGCTATTTGTTCATCATCACGTTCACCCCATATAACTTTGTTTACATGTGCGTACGGCGGGGTCACCATAGTGTGCATTTTCATGTTATTAAACTTACATTCTAACATAACAGGTAGGTGATCCGACCAGTATGAGTCATACAATACCGACACGTTGAGAATAACGGGCAGCGCGGCATCTGTCACTACGCAGTGATCGAGCCAGCGCAGGCACCCGTGTGCGTCGCTTACATATGTATAGGTGTCCGACGGAAGTACATTCATATCAACGCACGACCATAACTGCTCCGCACAGAACGAAAGCAGCTCGGTAGCAAACAGACTACTCGGGTGAGCGTTAAAGTCACCAAGAATAAAAACTGACTCGACACTATTGTTTTCAATCACCGCGTTAATCTCGCTTAAGCACTCTGTAAATTCTAACAAATTCTCACCACAATCCGTAGGCATGTACACTGAGAACACCATGAATGACCGATCACTGAGCGTTATTTTAACAGCTGCAAGACGCACACTACTGCAGGTGATCACTGTCACCGCAGGGAACGCACTTTTTCGCCAGAGGAGGGCAACCCCTCCGTATGGTCGCCCCGCAGCACGCCAACCGAGGTATCCACTGCCGAGGTGCCCGTGTAGGCAAAGTTGTCATCTATAGTACCCAAAAAAGACAGGTCGTGTGGCAACAGCCATGTCTCCTGCAGCGCTATTAAATCGACTTCTCGACAAAGTTGTCGTATACAGTCCACTGACCTGACAACATTTTTACAATTGAATGTTATTATTTTGGTGGTCGTCATGTTGAGTTGTTAGTATTTAACTCGTTAACCCGTAAGTCGGTTTTGTTTCTAAATTCAACAAAACGTCGGTACGCAATTCCAATAGGCCAAAAGTCTGCATCCATAAATAAATCTATCTTTTCTTTAGGCACAAAAATTTTGAAGGAATTGTATCCTTTTTCCAAGCTCATCTTCATCTTTTCAACAGTGACATTTATATTCGACTTACTAGTTACATAATTAGTGATGTCACACACGGACACATCCTTCGCCACGTTATAAATATAAATCGGTACCTTTATTTCGGCAGCCTTGAAGTTCATATTTATTTCAGCCACAGCTTTCCCCCTGTTACCCGCGAAACGATTTCTATGTCTTCGCCTTTGAACCGTAATCCAGTCATCATTCTGTTTCTCACGCTTCCATTCGCCGTCCTTCACTATGTCCGCCATAGTCTTGTTAACGTTCATCGTAGCAGGTTTACCGAACGCATTATCCGTATGTCTCGAGTTACCAGTTGTCGGGCGCACGATCAGCTGAGTTGGGTGATTCATCGTATCGCTCGTCGAGCGCGTGAGCTCGGGGGTATCGCCTTTCGAGTGAACAGGATTATGATACCTGTCGCGTGTAGTGTAAGGTTGAATTTCACTAGTTGTTGGGGTCTCCACAACAGTTTGAATAGCCAGGGACCGTTGCGTGTATGTTGGTCTCGAATCAGAAATACCCTCAGATGGAAGTTTATTCTCCACAATTTCGCAATATACTGTTTCTGGGGAAGATAATATGAGACTCTGATTGCTCACTCTAACATCTCCCAGGTCAGATCCCAGAGGATCTTCGGCATCTTCACAACTCTCCATTCGACACGCTCCACGTCGAGTGTTTATATTGCGTTCATACGTGTTGATTGGAGAAGTATGCTTCAACAATTCTATCTCACATTTTAACACATCTAATTGTTCAGTAGTAGCAAACTGTTCCCTGATACGGCTGATATCCTGCTGCAGAACCAGTAGATCTTTCAATATCTTCGTTACGTCCACATGATCGAAGAGTATTGGGGGTAACTTTTGAAGCTCGCGAGCGACGAAAATAGGTATTTCCTCAGGATCTGTTACCTTGAGAGTAGAAATAATATCATCTATATTTCTGAGCGTTTTCCCGTCTCTCTTCCTGGTTTTCTTCTGCTTTTTTATTGTTGGTATGGATTCAAAAAGCAGATTCTTAGCTACCACTATATCATCTTCAGAGAAAGCAGAGACGCAGATTCGACTGATACTTTCTTCGTCCATCACATCTAGTTTATTGTTCACAAATGCTAGCACTTCATTAATCACGATATTACACTTTGAACATTTCACACGGTTGGAAGCCATATTTGCTTACGTACGGTGCGCGCGACCGTATCTACGCTAGGCGCGTGTGCGACTGAACTGCTGATTAAACAAGTTATTTTAGGTATTTTATTACGTGAAAATGGCTCTGGATACATTAGTTTTTTTTTTAAAATTGTTCACATTTTGGCTGATATTAAGTATATTTTTTATGTGGTATCATATAAGTGTCTTGTGATACAAGGTTAACGATGTTCCATGACGTCTTTTGAAACTTTGGAATATCCGAAAAATATAAGGGAGAAAATTTAGGTTCTGTAAGATATTCAGTTTGACCTTTACATGTTTATTTTCAACACGACATCACATGAGCGACATTAGGCATTTTATAACGAAAAGAAAAGGTTGTTGAAATTGTGTCTTAACCTTATGAGTTTATTGTGTTCGCCCACTTTGGACTCGCTCTTATGTATAAAAAGCATTGTTTACTTGCTTCCTTTCAAAGTATCTAAAGCCTATTTTCTTCCTTCCTGTAAAAGCTTTGGAAGCTCTCATCTCTTATGTTAAGTTATGAACACTTTACTTTGATATTATCAAGTAGGTTAGTATACTGTCTCGTTGGGGTAATAGTGCAAGTTCATGCGAGTTCGCTTTAAGATCTCGTCAGAGACAACACGTACTCGTAACCAAAGTCATAACCATTTTTACCATACTTTTTACCATTAATTTAGATACATGGTTTACCATAGTTTGCCATTTCGTTTATTTAAGTGTTATATAGTGATTCAATATAGTTGTATCCCTTATATTTCAAGACTTTTACCATATCCTATCATTACGAGGAAGGTGTGTTAGGTCACCATAGCACCGAGCACTACTTTCTTCTTTATTTCTTTCTTTTTTCTTTCTTTATTTTCTTGGCTTCGATTCCCAGATCAGGCAACGTGGTTTTGGGATTTATCCATCTGAAATTTCTTAGTGACGGGCCGGAATCTGGGTTTGTGCCCGTTTGACGACAATAAGCTTGCCTCCACATTCGGTTTAAACATAACTGGCGAAATGTGGGTGTAAGGTACACTTCTGCCAAACCCTTTGGGGAATACAGGCGTGATGTTATATGTAAAGATACGAAAGCTTCAATTTCAGTTTTAACCAAAGACTATTTATAAAACTTGGCAAGACAAGTGAAAATGTTACGAATTCAGAAGAAGAAAACAAGCAGAAAATTAATGTATTAGACCCAGATTAAGACACGCAATGAACACACTTAAAATAACAGAAAAATAAGCTCATTTTATCTAAGAATTGACTATAAAAATGATGCCTCTAAAATTGTCTTACTTACAGAAATAAATGTGGGAATGTATGAATGTAAGGTGTTACTTAAGTGGCAACACTAATTGAATAAGGGAATGTAAGATGATGGAGTGACAAGACTGTGTGAAAGAGCGAGTATGTGAGAGGACGCGATTTTGAAGACGAAAGACGTTAGGTTGGAAGCTGTAATTTAAATAAGTTTTTCTGTAGAATAAAATATAAGAAGTGAAGTTTACCAAACCAGTTTTTATTTCGAATATCCCATAATTAACACACTACATACATTTTCCTTTCTATTGATAGGCTCGCGCTTGACCACTATCTCACCAGATGGTAAGCAATGATGTGGTCGACGATGCAGCACGCTTGTCTAGAAGAAACCTATTCACTCTTGACTTTAAGTATCCCAGGTTGTAGCTATCAAGAAATACAGACACCAGCAGGGAATTCCACTCTTTAGCTGTACGCATAATAAAAGTATTCCTAAAACGTTCTATGCGTATGGGTGAGATGTCCACCATGTACTGATGACACATCGCCGTACGAAACTTTCTACTTAAGAATCATTCACATTATAAATTTCTTCGTGAATATTTCTTTGCACATTCAACGTCTCCCCTTATCCCCACACACATCCAAGTTACACTTATCCATTGTAAAGACGTCTTCAGCATTAGGTGGTTATAAAGCCGGCAATCCGGGATAATGCTAAATGTGAATTGTCCTTACGATAGTGTAGTGGGTTCTCGGCATTTTTTTACTTTTAATTTGATACTTAACATCTGAGAGCTTCTTCAGTCAGCTCGTTGTTTGATATTGTATGAAAAAATATTTCGGCTTCGATGCTTTTGTAAAGTTTTGGTCAGTGTTTAAAGTGACAGTCCCTAGGTATAAAAGAAACTTACTCTCTTGTTAATACACAACAATAAAGCAGACGAATTTGCTCTGATATTTTAGTAATTTCAGCTGAATGAGTCATTGCTGGACATAAGACTTTCCCAATATTTTATTATTTAGGTATCTATATCTAAATGATGGTTGTACCCTAACATGCTGGGGATGAAATGCATTCGATAAGGAACATCGTCAATTTGCTGTCGGCCTTTCACATGACAGGCAACGTTTGCAATCGGATAGTGCCGTAAACAATTTGCCAACAACAGAAATTTTACGAGCAGATTGTTCCAAAATTATGCCATTATTTTTTTGTTTCAGTCACTTTATTGTTTTTGCTGTAACAAGTTAGCCATGGATTCAATCCCCCAGTTGAGGATAAGGTATTGAGTTTGTCAATTTAGAAAATGGCATGGTACCTACACCAGCATGATTTTATGTTTATTTAAGATTCAATTCCTCAAAACAAAACTCATTCCTAACATGACAAGGTTTTCCATTATGATATTTACACAGGCATGTACCCAAACACAAAATGCGCAATCCCTTGCTTAGTAGTACTTTATGATCCCCAAAGGAAGAAAGGGGTAGTTAATTTGTAGTTGAGACAATGTGCCAAAATACTTTCACTTATTTTGTGTTTATTATATAGTAGAGTATTTGCAAGTTCTTCTCAATAGAGATCTACCAACGTTTTTGAATGTGCAAACTTAATATCTTTGATTGACCTACCTTGACAATTAAATAGTACCGGTTTATTTGAAATAAATACTTTCTTGAGTTTATGTTTAGTCAGCGAATATGTATTTACTTTTCTGGCATCATCAGTTGGTAGCCATTTATTAAAAAAAGTAATGTGAATATGTTTTTCAATAAATGAAAAACAGTAATTGAATTTCTAAATAAGAAAGAATTTTCAATGCGGTGATCTAGATATATCTATTTAATGTTTGTAAGTTTCTCAACAAAAAATGTGTTTGTTGAGCTTTACAGTCAAATTATGTAAATTTTGCTTGGCTACTGGTAAAATACGGCTTAATATTTTACGATTTCTCATTTTGTCACCGTTTACAATCACCAGCATGAATACCGTGCACTAACGCTAAATTTGAAGCAATTTTCTCGTGAAGTAAAGATCATGACTTTGAGAAATGACTATGTATTTCATAATAATTTGGTTCTAATATAACAATATTCGTAATATTATAAAATTTCTATCAGTATTTTAGGAGAATATCTATTTCGAATTATTTTGCATAGGGCATATTTATGCACAGGAATGTATTGTATATGTATTTGCAAAACAAACAACTTACTAGTAAGTAAGAAGTTTTAAGTATAAAACTTCTCGCAACTTTTATAATCCGGACTTAATTATTTTTAATGCCAAATAGGATAGATTTATTTATTTGTCGTAAGTGGCGAAATAGCGATAGTGAGGGTATAATGGGCACTATGGGTATTGTGGGCAGGGTTAATCAGAGCAGGCTCCACAGAGTCGTAACTACCGCGTCGCCGGAATTACCACCGCTAACTATTTCCTCACATCTATCTAAGGAAAACTATGTTTATTTTCTCCTTTTATCTTTATTTGGTCCAACGTTCTCTTAAATATTGGACAAGGACTGTTTGGGATTGACGAAAATGAATATAAGGTATGAAAGAGAGTGTGAAGGAAGCTTCGGTGCGCGGTGTCAGGTTAAGACGGATGAACTTTGTGAAAGATGACATTAAAGGGCATAGTGAAATTCAAACAGTAACAAAAACACTCGGTACCGGTTTACCCTTGAAAATTACATCATAACTGGTTAATTTAGGTCTAGAACTGTACATTGCAGGCTCTTGTATGCCCTGAGAGTATGTCAAAACCTGGACATGAACTACTTAAGTGGGGCTGAGACAAAGCCTAGGAATAGCCAGACATATCTTACGTAGTTTGTGGAATAACATATCAACTGTGATCGATAGGGCTCACGAAGATGCTGTCTGTTGTACCTGTGTCCATAATGTAGGTACCTATATAAAGGTGATAGACTCCTTGAATTGCCGTTCAAAATATTTTTCTAGGTAATTTTTGTGGGTTTATGAAATGAATATTCTAAGCTGCTTATTTAGGTATAGCTGATCGTGAAATGTGAGTTCGGTACTAATGCTCTAAACCATAAATTTGCCCACGCTACAAGAATTACCTCTATTTTACACTCTGCAACGGACCAAGTCTGAATAGATCCTATACTAGCACACCTACTCGAAGAAGTAACAATACATTTCCACCAGTGAATACGAGCCAGCTCCATTCTATTCAAAAAAATCTCGTTCCACATAGCCTGCATGCAACACAGTGTACGATGTACACTTGACTCGCAAGCTACCGCCGCCTTATTAATTGCTTTCTATTAACAAACCCATCAGGTTGATATTCCGAGGAATGGTTAAGTATGTATTGTTTTCTAGGATTAATTATGTGTTCGTGTATATAGGTATCGAGATCCTGGAATTTGGAGAGAGCATACATTTAAACTTTATGTTTTCGTATTTCAGGCCAGAAGTTTGCCAACAATCTAGCACGAATCTCACAATTTCAATTTTCGTATTTTTTCAGGCAATATCTCTAACAGCACCAAGAAGAGACTCATGAGAACTCTGGTATTTTCGATATTTCTGTACAGCTCAGAATCCTGGGCATTTAGCACTGTAGATTGAAGAAGTATTGAGGCCTTTGAAATGTGGTGTTGGAGAAGAATGTTGCGCATACCATGGACAGCAAAGAGCACGAATAAGTCCATTCTCGACCAGCTCAACTTCGGATCCAGACTCTCCACGATCTGCTACCAACGAGTTCTGAGCTACTTTCGTCATATCGCTCGGAGATAGCCCGACAGCCTGGTGAAACTGGTTGTGGTGGCGATGGTGACTGGAAAATAAACCGCGCGGTCGTTTACCTACTCGCTGATCAGACTAGATAAGGGCGATTACAGACTGACCGTGACCACTGCCCTGAGAAGAGCTCAAGACAGAGTGGCGTGGACAGTTTCGTCAGAACCTCCGTCAAAGCGTTCCAAGACGGGCACAACCTCCAAAAAACCCGGCCAAGTGCGTGTCGGACTTCGCACATTTAGGGTTCCGTACCAAACCGCAATATGAAGTTGGTTGTAATAGGGAAAATGAGGAAATTTTAAAGAAAAATCTGATTTATCAATATATTGGTATTTGCTAGTAAAATATACGTAATAATAAACAAAATCACCAAATCTCAAGTTCTTAGGTCAATGGAAAGTTAATAAGCGTGGCCGCGTTCTCAAAGTTAACATGTTAAGTTAACATGCTTGATGTGCTTGTCGACTGTATACAGATAGAAGCGCATCAAGTTTAACAGTTGTACTACGAATGGCAGTCCCAGTACTGTCGAATATATTTTTATTTGAATTAAGTAGGTATTTATTTTTAAAGTGAATATAAATCTAAATACTCTGTAAATATTTCAAATTTCTACCTGTTATTATGATCGAGAAAAACGGCAAAAAATCACGTTTGTTGTATGGGAGCCCTCCTTAATTTATTTTATATTAATTCGATAATAATATTTTTTTAAAGTGAATATACAACTAAATATTCTGTGAATATTTGAAGCGTCTACCTGTTGCCGTTATTAATATCCAGCAAAAAAACAGCAAAAAATCACGTTTGTTGTAGGGGAGCCCCCCTTAAATATATATTTTATTCTGATTTTAGTATTTGTTGTTATAGCGGCAACAGAAATACATCATCTGTGAACATTTCAATTGTCTAGCTATCACGGTTTATGAGATACAGCCTGGTGACAGACAGACAGACAGACAGACGGACCGCGGAGTCTTAGTAATAGGGTCCCGTTTTTACCCTTTGGGTACGGAACCCTAAAAATGAAGAAAGCGACTAAGTAGAAGAGATTTTTTCCTGAATTTATTGACCGAAATTTTAACCCTGGCTTCCGATTAAGCTGTAATTATGTAAGTTTGGAAACATTGAAATAATATGGTATTTATAGGGAGCAGATCTCAGATCTGGAGCTGGAAGGTAGCTCATTGGATATGTATTAACTAGCGATATTACATTTCTTAATTTTTAGTCAAATAAAAGCTTGTTTTAAAAGGATTTTTACTTTTACTCTCCGTCCAGCTCCAGTCCAGTTTTATTTTACATTTAACAGATTCAAGCTTAAGAAGTTTCATAATTATTATCAGGCAACCATAGACAATAAAATCCAATACTTATGGGCGTTTTCAGTAGTGAAGCGACGCGCTTATTCGCTCCGCATAAATTAAAATTCATAGTTAAATTGAATTTACAGAGGGGGGGAGGGTTTAGGGGTCTTTAAATCAAGAGTGAATAGGTTTTTTCTAGGCAAGCGTGATTCACCGTCGAAGCAATACCGCAGTGTAAAATACTGTGTAATTGGATTTATAATTATAAAAAAAGCAAATAGAATTACTAAAATACTTACGATTTTATCATAATGAATCGTTGGATTCTTCAGCATATAAACTGGAATCACCACTTGAATCCTTAGTAACATTAATTATCAATTCTCGATTGCACAAATTATGCATATCATCATCATCTTCCTGCCCTTGTCCCATGTTACTTGGGGTCGGCGCAACACATTTTCCTCTTCCATACCGTCCTGTCCCCAGTCACGCTATCACTGACTCTCTTTTCTTTCATATCACTCCTCACACAATCCATCCATCTTTTCTTTGGCCGTCCCCTCCCTCTCCATCCATCCACATTTATATTCATAACTCTTTTAGTAACATGCGCTTCATCCCTCCTCATCAGATGGCCATACCAGGACAAACGGTTTCCTTTCAACTTTTCTGTCACTGGCGCCACTTTCAAACTTCCTCTAATATACTCATTTCTCACTTTATCCATTCTCGTCACTCCGCACATCCATCTCATCATTCTCATCTCTGCTACATGCAATCTCTTTTCATCCATCTTTTTCACAGCCCAACATTCTGATCCATACAGTACGACAGGTCTAATCACGGACTTGTAAATTTTCCCCTTTAACTTGAGGGGCATCCGTGGGTCGCAAGTTGTTCCAGTGAGTTGTCGCCTTTTGAACCATCCCGAGCCGATCCGGTGCGTTACGTCTCGGTCTACCTCGCCATCCCCTTGGACAAGCGACCCTAGGTACCGGAAGTCGGAGCACATCGGTATGGGTGTCCCAGCGAGAGTTAGAGGCACGGAACTGGAGACACCGCCAAAATCGCAGAACAAGTATTCGGTTTTAGTTCTGCTCAATTTCAAGCCAACACTCTCCAGTCTGTGCCACCACATCTCCAATTTGTTCTGGACCTCTAGGCCACTCTCGGCAACCAGCACAATGTCGTCGGCAAACAGCATACACCAGGGTGCCCCCTCCTGTATGTCTGACGTCAGTGCGTCCATTATCATCAGGAAGAGGTAGGGACTGAGAGCCGATCCCTGGTGTAAGCCAACTGCCACACTGAAGCTACCAGTAGTGCCCACTGTGGACCGAACTTGAGTACTGCATCGACTGTACATCGCTCGGACCAACTGTACATACTTCCCAGGCACACCTTTCTTCTTAAGGGCCCACCACAAAACCTCACGGGGTACCCGGTCGTATGCCTTTTCAAGGTCAACGAACACCATGTGCAAGTTTTTATGTACACCTCTGTATTTCTCGCACAACTGGCGGATTGCGAAAATGGCATCCGTTGTACCTCAACCAGGCATAAAACCGAATTGGTTCTGCGATATTTCACTCTCTTCTCTCAGCCGCCTTTCAATAACTTTCTCCCAAGCTTTCATACTATGTGACATTAGCTTTATTCCTCTATAGTTGTTGCGCTCCAGCACATCGCCTTTGTTTTTAAAGACGGACACCAGCGAACTATTGCACCATTCATCAGGTATGGCTTCTTCCCGTAACAACTTATTGAAGAATAAAGCTAACCACGTCCATCCATCTACGCGCAATATCTTCCACACTTCAACTGGTATTCCGTCCGGACCAACTGCCTTACTTTGTTCTTCATTCCATTTACTGCTATTCTTACTTCATCCATACTAATCATTCTCACTAATCCCTCATTCACAGGTTTATTTTCTAACATACCACTCCAGTTATTTTCCTCACTCATCAGTTTCTCAAAGTAGTCCTTCCACCTATCCTTAATTTTTTCGTCATCAGAAATAATCATTCCAGCCTCATCTTTTATACATCTTATCTGACAGACATCTCTCGCACTTTTCTCCCTAGCATAACAATGTGTAAATTCGATTAAAATGTCTTAATTGATAAAGTTGATTGTTATAATAATACGAATCGGTACCGCATTAGTTCATCACTAAATTATTAGTTTTTGAGCTGTCAAACATAAAATTACAGGCTGGACGGAGTGTAATTATTCCAACTAAACAATATAAACTTCATACTTGCGTTAGCTTAAGTCAAAGTTCAGGGAGTATCTAGAGACTAGCTTTAATTAAATTAAAATGTTTATTTCAAGTACAAAGGGCATTTCGATACATGTTGTTGGAGGTCACCTTTTAAGCAAGGAGTGGCTTGTATTAGGAGACTTCGCACTTCCACTTATCATTAGTTTTAGCTAAGACTAAGTCAAATCTGGAATGATCTGAATCTGGATTCTGGAACTGAATGTGACTAATTGCCAAACGCGGGTTTGACAATTGGTTTAATGAATTTTGAACTGACAAACGCATCAATTGGCGTGCATTTAACTTTTGATTTGTTGATAATTCATTTCCGGCAACCAGGGTAGGCTATCGTGGATAGGATGAGGGTAGCCACGTTCATCTATCTATAGTATTCTAATGCATCTGCTAAGATTGTACCGCAGCATATAACTAAACTATTCTCTTTGCCTTCCTATTAGTATGGTAAATAGTTTAAACAGACACAACTCCGTCCGTTTTCGCAAAAATAGAGCTAGTTCCATCCCCTTTATTTGGTTCAGCGCTCTGAGCACTCTCACGTCCCCTACGGCTCGACAAGATAGTGGTTGTATTGATTACCTAAATTAATTTCAGTAATAACTCCCCAACAATCAAGCAGGTACACCTATCAATATTAAACCTTCATCTACAAACATTATAATTACAGAAGACGTAACAATCACACAAACATAATAAAGAAGTCATTACTTAGTTCCAATTTAACAACCTTATCGTCAGAACGGGGCCTAAAGTACCTACTCAGACCAAGATATCTAGGCGCCTTAATTACAAACATGTACGTCCAAGCCAGTGTAGGGTTAATGAAAGGAAGTTCGTACGAGTTCGCGAGTCCGTGTGACTTGGAGTTCGTTATAATGACTATGTGTTTACGGCAGGAGTTTACAATGGAAATTATGGACTCCACGCAACGTGAATATGCCTTTTCTTGGCGCTCGCTTTTGGAGGGTTAAGTTCTTATGGCGTATAGATAGGTGTGTAGAGTAGACCACGTAAAATATTTTATGAGTGACGTCTAATTTTGTGTACGTGGTTTTAGAGATGTTGTCGTAAAAATATTGTCGTTATTCTATAACGTGTCAAACTGGTAATAATGTTGTCATTACCCGTTATGTTGCCAGACGCCTTAACATTAACTAGCTAATTCTAAGCATGTTTACTTAACTAAGTGAGCTAAGCTGATCCTACCTCTTCTATATACTTGGGCAGGTAGTGAATTACTACTAATTACAATAATAAACGTTCTATATCTATACACAAATTATGTTCCAAAGAAGCTAATACCCTAACTATTATAACTGCCACGATCAATTTTATGTACGCACCTTTACACTTTAATTAATGATAAACTAATTAACCAAAAAAAATGCAAACACATATGATTACATACACACACTGATATATAGGCATGGATGATGTAAATAGTAAAATCACAACAAACTGCAAGCGTGATTGTATGCACAAGAGTTAATTAACGAGTGATCCAATAATCAAATCTCACACAGACAGTCGGTCCGAACCAGACAGCCGGACACACGGACACGAGGCCCGAGCACCGCTGCCGGACCGATATAATTATATTTATTTTATTAACATCATAACAATCGTGTTACGACGACAATATTATTATTATTTTATGTTTGCCCGTTCATAATTTTGATACTGGATTCAATGATAATAAAGTACTTACCCTGGGTGACGTAAAATCCGTCTGGCTGTGGTTTGGGATATCATAATAAATCAGAGAACTGGGTCACAGCACAAACCATTAGCTTGTCCCCTATAAATAATATAGTAATTACGGCATTTACATTAAGATTTAGGTAGGTAGTAAAGATTTCCACGTGGAATTCAATAATTTAACTAAACTATATTAATTACCTCTCAATTGTTTACTGAATGAAATTTCCATCCACTTCAATGTATACTTTAACTATTTTTTTATCTTCACCTATTAACAATACTAAAACTTCTACACGGCTTGTATATCCTATTCTAAAATCGGAACAAAACTTCCCCCTTGCAGACTCACAAAGTAATCTCTCGTTCGAACGTTCATTGTTAATTTAAGGCAAAGTTGCTAAACTGACGACTCTCAATAACTATTCCATTCCCCAGACAGTCAGCGAGCACTGTAGCGCCTAGCTTCTTATTTTTATATCGTAATAAAACAAACAAGATTTTTGTTCCAGCCAATATACATTTATGTTAACAAAGTTAAGGATTTAGAACATCTCAGTCCTCCAGGGACAGTCCTCTTCATTACCAATGCAAAAAATGTATTACAAACTCTTTCTGCTTAGCATCCTTTCCCTCTTTCGCATTTCATAGAAAGTTTGCCAGCGGACTGGGTATGGTGACCCACCGTATACATAAATTACAAAAATAATTCCGTGTTTCCGCTCTTCATGTTAGGGTTGCTAGATTATGTTAGACATATCTTAGGTTCAAAATCAAACTAGCTTTGTAAGCCTGGATTAGAAACTTAAAACAATTTCTGAGAAACTAGTGAAAGTACTATCCTATGTAAATACAGGGCGACCCAAATTAGACGCGCTCGTTACAGCCAGACACACGTACGTGCACGAGTTACGACGAAAAAATAAATAACGATAAGTTAGACAGCACACTTCACTGTTACTAGCTTAATAAGGACACGCCGTAAGTCGACAAATCCCTAGAGATTGATGTCCACCGACCAACATATTTCCTAAGCCGCCGAATACATGTTGTTGCTAAACATTAACGTTTATAGGACGTATAAACAGGCCCACACGAATTTGGGAGGTGGGATTAATTTAAAACGTTACACAGCTCCATGATAAAACGATGCCATTATCAACTCAAAGGGTTGCACGAAAAAGATATTACACCACCGAGACGTTCTGGTGTCGTTATAAAAATAATAATTGTGTACTTTGCGGTAACGGGATGCGATGATTTGGAGCCCGAAGACACTCGAGCAAACATTTTTAAGAAAAAATGTTTGTTATCGAAATACGACGAAATCGAAGGAATTCTTGTTATTGAAGTACATTTTCATTTAAAAAAACAAAGCTCTATAAAGTTCATACATGCAAAATCGTATGCAAATTAGGTATAAAAACAGTTTTTACAAAAAAATACCAGCCATGGCAAGGATACACTAAAAAGTTAAAATTATTTCAATTACGGACGTCGATGTTCCTGTGTTTGTTGAACACCGATTTCCGTAATTGAAGTTATTTTTCACCTTGTAGTGTTTTTTTGGAAGTCGATGGTATTTTTTTGTAAAAAGATTTTATTCTTCTGTTTTTAGTTGTGGTACATAATGAGCAAATTATATAGTATGGTGCATTATAGATGCACACAGTTAAACCAGAATAAATTACCCGAATACCATAAAACTTGAATATATAACCGGTGAGGCACATCTGCGTAGCCCTTTAAAGCGTACCGGCGTGATGTTATATTATGAGATGGCGTAAAACCTAAACAGACATGCGATTGCAGCAACCCCGAGAGATTTGCTGTTGTTTATTGAAGAGTTCTGTTGTATATCTCCGAAGTTCATCATCAGATCTTCACTAAATTTAAATGGGACCACATGAGAAGCACCAGCTTTCAAATAAAAAAGAATCATCAAACCAAGTAAAGATTTCTGAGGTAACACACATAAAAATAATATAGTCGAATTGAGAACCTCTTCCTTTTGAAGTCGGTTAAAAAGTATACCCGCGGTTTCCAGAGTTTCAGAAGCCACTAGTCAACTGTGATTTGAAGAACCATTACCTGGTTTTCCCAAAACAAAGACTTGGCTATGATCTCACTATACCACGCAAGTTATTACACACTTTCAAAATGTTCCCAGTTCGTATCTTTCAGCAAAGTTTAATTTCCGCCTTCATAACGTAAAGAGATGGAACCTGGTGATCTGTTACAGTCTCTCTTGCTTTGGGATCTTCTATTCACTATATTAAATGGAGATAACTTTGTGAAATAGCGGGCATACTCTTTGTACCTCAACACAGGGATTGTTTTAGATTTACGAGACATTTTTATGGATTTATATTTGCCCGATAGCTCAGATACAAAAAATAAAGACCCTGCAGGAACTATGGATATTTTTCCATGATGTCCCTATACTGATAGGTTGTATGCATGCATATAACGTAAGTTTATTTATTTAAGGATCACCAACGAGTGCCGCAATACAATATCATCATACACAAATCATAAAAAGAACATATAAAATATAATTTTCCTGCAATGCACACCCAATTTTAGGCAACCACAGCTTGCACATTGCTGAGTACAAAGTTCTAGATAACTTATTTAGAATATAAAGATGAATAATGAGAAATAAAAAATGTACAATAAAAGCTGCTTAACTATGTGTATACGAATTTATAACAAATTACCTAGTAATCTGAAAATTTTAAACTCGAGATATTCTTTTAAAAATAAATTGTATGAATGGTTAATTGATAACAACTTCTATACTATAAAACAATACCTAGAGCGAAAATAGCATGTAATATTGTAATATTTTTGTTAAGGCAATTTTTATTCCAAATATTTGCATGCTGTGTTTAATCTTGGCAAAACATGTCTGCTCTATTTTGTACTGTAAGACCTTTTTATACCATGTTTTACGCAAATAAATATGATTTGATTTTTGATTTGATTTGATATATATAAAAAAACTAAAATCAGACCAATTACATATGTCAACACTTAAACAATACTCAAATTAAACATTTCAACATTTAAAACTACTGAATTTAAATTATTATTTATACACTTAGAATTAGTCAAATTGAACCTGTCAAAATTATTTAACCAGTGAGATTGAACATGTCAACACTTATAACTATTCAAATTCAATATGTCAACACTTAAAACTAGCCAAATTAAATTAAATTAAAAAAACAAAAATATGATAGGGTTGAACTAAAATTAATACAGGAATTATGCATAAAATAAAATGTCCCTGATTCAATCATAAGAAATTAGTATAAAAATAACTTTTAAAATTAAATATAAAATAAAATACTAGAAGTGAATTTTACAAGAAGTTATATATTAATTAAGATTTAGAATGACAAATCAAATGTCGACTTGAAAGTGCTTATACAATTTCCTTTTAAAAGAGTTAAGAGTATCGTGATTTATATCGACGTTAGGTTTGCGGCATATAGCGTTGTACAATTTGGTAGCCCTTGCAAGAGGAGAGTTGTCACCTAAGTTCGTTTTGCGCGAATGTGGTCCGAATAATTTGATGGTATGGGACCGAGGTATTCTGCTAGGGACATTAAGGGAGATTCTTGACAGAAGGTCAGTATATTTAGCTTTGATGTCATTACTTTATGAAGAAAACAAAGATCCACAGTACTTTTCTACGATTTGTAAGGCTATGAAATTTTTAGTGATTAGCACGGTCGTTGTAAGATCTGAGTCGATTTGCGGTGTTATATTTAAGGGATAAATGATATCAAAATCGTCTTTGGACTCGCTTAATTCGTAGTTTATGAACATTGTAATGGGGTGCCCATACCTGTTAACAGTATTTTAGATTGCTACGAACCATCGTCTCATTTATTTTGGTCTTTGGATTTTTAAATGGTTTTGAGGTCCTTAGTACTTTGTTGCTTAGCATTTTGTTCGCGTTTTCTATTATCTTGTCTATATGGTCATTGTATGTCAGTTTACTATCCATTAAGAGTCCCAGATCCCGAATAGTATCCACTTCGTTAAGTATTTTGCCTGAAATCGTGTATTTTGTGTTATGGAGTTTTTTGTTGTGAATAAATTTGATGTGAATACATTTATCCAAATTGAGGGCCATTCTATTTTCATTGCACCACTCAACTAATCTATTCAAGTCGGCCTGTAGCAAATATGAGTCTTCTAAAGATTTTATAGGCAAGATCAACTAGAGATCATCCGCACATAAAAAAAATTGTGCGTGACGAAAACAATATGTGATGCTATTGATGAAGATACTGAATAACAAAGGTCCTAGATGAGAACCTTGTAGTGCCCCAGAAATCACATGAAAGTCAGTAGAT
This sequence comes from Orthosia cruda, assembly GCA_964057195.1. Taxonomy (NCBI): domain Eukaryota; kingdom Metazoa; phylum Arthropoda; class Insecta; order Lepidoptera; family Noctuidae; genus Orthosia; species Orthosia cruda. Next base: position 19,442,352 of record OZ059837.1, read on the forward strand.
CTGGTCCCATTTAGAACTACGAACGATACGCGATCTCTAAGGTACGACCGAAACCATTGCAATAATGGACCATAGATTGCGTGGTTCTCAAATTTCCGCAATAAAAGTTGGTGGTCCACTTTGTCGAAAGCTTTACTGAAGTCAGTATATACTGCGTCAACCTGAGTCCGTTGGTCCGCAAACTCGATGATGTTTTCTGAATATGCTACCAAATTGGAGTGTGTTGATTTACCCCGCATGAATCCATGTTGATTAACTACTATTTGATTTTTCAAGTGACTATACAGATAGCGATACTCTAATAACTCGAAAACTTTAGGGATGATCGATATTGCTCTATAGTTTTTTATATTGTTCTTGCTACCGTTTTTAAAAATAGGGACTATTTTAGATTTCTTCCACACGGATGGAAAGTAACCTAATTTAAGGGAGTGGTTAAATAGAATACTCAAAGGCTTGGAGAAGGACTTAGAACACCTAGCAAGTAAAATAGGAGGAAGATCGTTTCACTCGTATTCTAAGGGGGATCCCTTTTTTTCGCATACATTTTTTTTTCCTAATATACTTTGGCATAACTGTTTTGGCATAATTTATTTTGCCATAATAATTCTTTGCCATATTTTTTTGCCATTCTGTTTATGTTGGCATAATAATCTTGAAGTCTAATTTGTTATGGCATAATTTTAATTCGCATAATGTTACTAGCCCTAATGACTATTAGCATAATAATATTAAAGCATAAAACATAATAGGAATAACGGAAACAAATTGTGAGTTATTTTTACGTATTTTATTTTGAATTTTCATGCAAATGATTTATTATATATAACATTCATTTTTTTTTTTTTGCAACTTTGCCCCACACTAGGAATTTCTTATAAATGTCGGATATTATAAACGGATGTCATGTATTACAAATTATTAATTAATAGTCATGCATCTGACAATAATCACTTTTTGACAAGGTAAGGCGTGTTTTTTAATTTTAAATTATTTTAATGATTTATTTTAGGTTTATATTTTTAGCAATTGCTTGTAAATATACAAGTTTCGAAGTAATTTTTTTTTTTATCTGTCAAAAAAAAACTTGGTATCAAGAACCTATCTGACAGAAAAGAGCGAGTGCAGTATAGCGCGAGCGACGACATTTTTGACAGAAAACGAGAGACAATTAAAAATGCGAGCGAAGCGAGTGCGAGCGCAGCGAGGAGCCAGAAAAAAAACATATAATCATAGAATAAGAATTATTTATTTATATTGTATAAAAATGTGTATTAGTGTCTAACATTTCTCGAGTTAATTATTATGCGTATTTGTTAAGCTTAAAAAAATATGTTTTAATATCATTATGCATAAACAAATTTATGCTTTAGAATATAATGCTTAATTGTTATTATGATTAGAGTAATTATGCTAAAAAAAAATATGCGTAAGCTGTTATGCGAAAATAATGTTATGCGTAAATATTATTAGGATAAACAAGAGTATGCCATGTAATATTATGTCTAAAGCTTTTATGCAACTGGATAGGGAACCATTCTAAGGTTGTATGTTTGCTTAAGTAATTTAGTGAGCTCTTTTGTAAACCACGGTGGTTGTTTGTTGTAATTTACCTTGTATGAAAAAGGAACGTGGTTGCTTATAGCACTCGTGACCCTTTTGTAAAATATTTCAACCATTTCGTCCATGGTTTCACAGTTTTCAAACGTTGTAGTACAGTCTATAGAGTCAAGACATAGTGTTATAGCCTCAAAATCAGCTTTGTGATAGTTACGGGTGGGCATAACACTGCTGTTAAGGCATAACAGCGCTCAGTATTTTTGTATCTCATAAAAACTGGACGAAGTACCCTGTTTTGATAGAATAGCCAACATTTGGACACCCACACACTTTCACAGTACTTTTATGGGAACATTCGATTTTGGGAATTTCTGTGTAAAAATAGACTGGATTTTGTTTTCGATCCCAGTGTTTTGCGATTTGTGACTGCTAACGAGTGATGTATAAGAATCTGTGCCAAATATCTAATTGAAATCACGTTTCATAGTCACGCACAGGCTGTGGAACTGTGGAAATTGCAGTTCGTATTGGCAGGATGCCATCTATCTGTCGGGATTTTACTACTTTCACTCACACTTTTAATTTTGCTTAACTCTTCAAAGATGACTTTTGTTTGTATTTACAAGCACCGTAATAATTTGTTGATGGCGATAAAGGTATTTTTGCCAGAGATGTGCGAGGTAGCTTGGTGATGCAATAAAATAATAAATAATAATAAAGTTTATTTAAAATCATTAGGTAAAATAATAATTATAATTTTTGCTTAAATCTATGTCAAGTTCATATGAAAAAATTTCAAAAGAAAGTAAGAAAATCCGTGTTTGTTTACTCCAAAGTACTGCGATGAGCTTTCGAAGTTCTAGGATGCGTAGCGAAACTGTGAATCAGTGTTTAACTGTAAGGTGCGCGTTTACGTAGGGCGAGTGGTGTCGTGGTTCCAAATACAAATTCCTTGCTCGCGTCTCGCTTATTTTGATGTAGCCCTTTACCACCATGGCCGCGCTAAACCTAACTAGATAATGCACTGCCTAACTATAGCTAGTAGCTACCTCGCACATCTCTTTTGAAAAGGCACCCAAACGCATAACTTTCACTATAAACACGAACACGAATGAATTTCGTTCTCAGTTTTCACATCATCGTGTTTCAGTTTATTCAGCGTGATTTGCATGCGGCTTTCAATATGTGACAAACATTAAGGGAACGTGTGGTGATTGGTGTGAACCATAAATTATTAATTAACCATTTTAGTGTTAGATTTGGTAATTTTATTTTGAATCCAATTAAAATGCTGAGGAGTGATTTAATGTAGTTTGTTTGAGTATCGTGAACAAACCGCATCAAATAATGTGGAGTGTTTCAGTAACTACTCTTCAAACGTTAAGAGGAGTTTAACTTGTGTCCATAATTCAGCATGAACCCTTTAAAAATGTAGACATTCTAGCCACATAAAATAAAAAATAGTACACCCCTTTCACACACTAAGTGTACAAGTTTACATTAGACAACAGCTGAATAAATAACAAGTCTCTTTAACATCCATTAGAGCAGGTAATAAAGTAGCCAAGGAAATAGCCGAATGGCCTGGAGAGAATGAGGGTGAGGACAGCCGGCTATTTGTCGCAGAAGCTGCATATAGCTGCCTATAAACTCAATTTATTTTTGTATTATATAACTGCACAGCACATATGTGAGTACTATGTACCAACTGTAAATCTACCATTTACTGTAACTATGTGTCGTTCGTTGACTTTAGTGTGCCCTGGCAGTTGAGTGTGTCATGCTCTCTCTAATGTCTCTCTGATGGTGGCACATGTGTTGTATCATTCGGTTCCCTTCATGATGGTTGAGCTGAGTGACAGCCGATCCATGTGTCATGTTCGTGAACGGGCGCCATCAGTTAGGATTGGTCATATCGTAGCTGCCTCCGCCTGTTTTTAATTACCTATTTATTGTATTTTTAACCCCCGACGGAAAAAGAGGGGTGTTATAAGTTTGAGGTGTGTTGCTGTGTATCTGTGTGTCTGTGTATCTGTGTATCTGTGTATCTGTGTATCTGTGTGTCTGTCTGTGGCATCATAGCGCCTCAACGGATGAACCGATTTTGATTTAGTTTTTTTTGTTGGAAAGGTGATTGTGTCGAGAGTGTTCTTAGCTATGTTTAAAAAAAAACGGTTCAGCCGTTCAAAAGTTATGGGCGTTTTACTGTTTGAATCGGGATGTTTTCGCAAGATAAATGTGTCGGGGGTTTTTTAAATTTTACTTGTTAATTGTTTGTTTTACTCTAGACGCTTTTAAGTGCGTTTTTTTTTTACATCTTTCTCACATATATGTATTTTTCCTACAACATTATTGTAACCAAATACTTATAAAACACATTTTTTTTAAAAAGAGTAAGTGTGGAGTTTCTTGACCGTTCTTCTCCATAACATGCTACATTTCCGAATGGACGGTAGAACCAATTATTAATACATTTAATTGTTTTTTAAGGTTCGAAAGTGCCGCTTAATAGCCTAATTGAATAAAGAAATTTTGATTTGATTTGATTTTAATATAGCGACTTATCGAAAGCAATATGCGGAGTTAACTGGCTCCGCTTATTACTTTTGATAAGTTGCTATGTTATTTGAGACTTCGCTTATCACTAACGCAATGCATACAAACAGCGCTTTAACATAACCTTTGCAGCAGCTGCATAATTCTTATGCATTCACACGTCGGTCTGCAAGTGGTAATGTCGTCCCATATGTCTGATAATTTAAATCTCGCCGCTGCACACTCACTGTAGGTAATCTAATTGCAAATATTCACGGTAGCCGCAGAGTGTTGGCTTGCGCGGGGTGAATCGCAAATTAGCGCTGTACCTACGGCATCGGACACATTCGTTTCGTTGGAGTGTGAACCTTTTTTTAAGGATAAATAATTATCTTCATTGGTCACAAAAGTACTCGAATAGTCGTTATCTGGTTCAAATACCAAGCTTGGCAAATAATGTGGTAATCCCAGGTGAAAAAGCCTCGAAAATGTTTATGGAGGCAATATTTATTTATTTAGTTAAACTTCATGTACAATAGTGGTACATATGCGGATTTAATGCCACAAGGCATTCTATGCCAGTCAACCTTTGGGTTAAAATATTTAGTTGCTAGTTTTAGGGGCATCACATATCTATTAACTTTGGTTTACTAAAGTCACGAAGTACTTTATGTACCAGGCAGTACTCAGTTGAATAGAGCTTTTACAGAATAGTTTGGGTTCAGTAAACGTGCGATCCATTTCCAATAGAGGATGAAAACGACCCATTTGACAAATGGAATTCTTTTGTTCATTCTTTCCCACTTTGTTTATATCTTTTTGGAGAAGTTAGTCGATTTGTCACCATTATTTAAATCTAAACTTTATACCGTTTGGTCTCTGTTCGTGATGTTTATTCGCGACACAGTCGCATCCATTATTCCATTTTAGTCGTTTTATTCAGAGTCTGAATAACAACATGAGTACCAGTTTCATTCAGCACGTCTGTCCAACTTTCGATGCTAAAAATACGAGAGCACTCCAAACCCTATATTTTTGAATCCATTTAAAATACTAAACAAATGAAAAAGTTAAATGTTCACGACTGTTGTTTCCTTATCCCGTGAGAATATAAATTGGATATATTTTCCATATTTTTGACAACGTTATATTTGTCTGGTCTATATTTTTTGAGTCGATAATAAAATTTGAGTCGTTTTCGTATATATGTTCGTAGTCGTGAGGGAAATATTAAACAAATAAATAACGTGATATACGAGGAAAATGCATTCGTTGATACGTGGATATCGATATTTTATGTTCGCGATAACAAAGTTAAATTCGACAATGCGGGTTAAAAGCAAAAAGCTGGCACATCATAAATACATTTTGCTGTGCAGCTCCTATAATATTACTCTTAAAAAATGTATGCTAAATACGTAACATAATTTTCAGTCTTCATATCTTAACTGCATTTAAATTCCAAGTATATATAAATTAAGTTATTATTTGAGATAAGCGCACCCGTAGCCATTACGAACACTATTAATGTTGATGGCTTCAAGAGATTTATGTAGTAATTTTACGTGCATTTAATTCACAAAATGTGAGAAAGTGTGAAAGAACAACTAATGTAACGAAATATTTCAAAGACAGGGCTTAATTTGAGTGTTAATTATGTCAATAATAAGTATTCGATAACGTTCATAAAGGTTCATAATCTTTAGTCCCTGTGTAAAAGCTTTAGGCGTGAACAGAAATGTCTGTTTCTGTCCTACAGTTAAGCCCTAGCCGGATTCATCGAAGCATTCCACTATACAAAGAGAAGCTTACGACTAGCTTCTCTGATACAATTTGTTTATGATAATCCCTGGCCGATCCTAAGGCCGATGTGTCTGTTTATCCAACAGACATAATATGGCTATGAATATGTAGGCACAACAAACTTGGCCACCTATGGCCGTATATTTTAATCAACACATGTGCTCCAGAAACTGTGACAATTTAAAATGTCCGCGTGAAAAAAATGGATGGATTTTTTTGTAGCTGGTAAACGAATTTTGGAGCGCGAACAAGATGAAAAATTTTAGACTACAATCCGAAAATAAATAGGTTATCTGTGGCAAAATGTTTGCAAGTTAATAAACTTTCGGTAGATTTATGTGCATGAGGATTTAGATAAAAACATTAAGATTTTGAAATACAATACTTTAGGAGCAATGATTTTGTTACAATATTTTTTTATTAATAACATACATAGACGTGGTTTTGAAGTAACGATTCGAATAAACACTATATTGGAAAGTTGGGCACCCTTTTATAGTCAGGTTAACAGGCTGATATAGATATGAACAACATTTAAGACACCACTAGGTTTGAATAATCTTACTTAATAATATTTAAATGCGAAAGTATGGATGAATGGATGTTTGTTTGTTACTCAATCACGCCAGAACGGCTGAACAGATCTGTATGAAAACACGCAAAGACTACTTTTCATCCTAGTGTAATGTTCCCTTGGGATAAGAAAACACTTTTCACGCGGGTGAAGCCGCTGGCAGAAGCTAGTAATCACACTAATATTATAAAGTCGAAAGTTTGTGTGTGTTTGTTACTTCTTCACACCAGAAAGGCTGAACGGATCTGGATGAAATTTGGCACAAAGATAGATTCTTTGTGCAAAATAGTCAGGCACATAGAGTACTTTTTATCCCGGGAATATTTCCCTCGGTATAATTTTCCACTTTCACTTTCTTTTCAATATTATAAATGCGAAAGTTTGGCTGTGTGCGAATGTTTGTTACTCAATGAACTGATCAGGATGAATTTTGGCACAGAAATAGATTATAGTCAGGAATAGCACATTGGATACTTTTTTTCAGGGAATATGTTCCCTCGGGCTAATTTTCGACTTTCACGTGGGCGACGCCACTGGCAGAAGCTAGTAGCCAATATAAAGCTAATTAAATCTGTATACCCGGCACATCTTTAGAACCGGAAAATATCGTCAAATATTGCTGTTGTTTGTTACTCATTAAAAAGTTTCCCAGTGTTTTTCAACTCGTTCAAAAACACAATTTAGGCTAAGCTTGTACCGACGTTGCACTTCGTTCGTTATTTACCATTCGAGGGGTGAATGAGTAACAAAGGAAGGAATAATTCCTGTACTCCGTATCCCTCGAGAGTTCTATGTAATTTTCTTAGCCTAGGTATTTTCCGAGTGGGTACTTGAACTCGCTAGAAGTGCAGTGCAGGCGTGAAGTTGATGTTTTTCGTAAAGTTGTGCAAAGTTTCATCAACACACGTTGTGTTGAATACAGGCCTGCGGATCAGAAAGCCAAACGCCAAACACTGGGGCCCATAGAAATATTGCGACTCTTGGATCCTATCAGGTCTATACCCGCGACACTGCGATTTGCAGCAGTGGAAAGCTAGTGGTTTGTTCCTTAGAGATACTGGTTCCTGTCAGACAGGTGGAAAGAGTTCCAATGTGCAAAACTTACCTTGGTCTTCGTAGTGGTCTTCTGTGCTCGCTCAATCCCGTGCCTGGTCGAGGGTTTTAGGGACAATATATATAATAAAGGGGAATACGGGGCGTGGTCTGCTGGTATTCTCTGCAGATTTCAAAACACGCTCCCGGCAAAAGCACCTCTTTGCACGCAAAACGGGTGAAGCACCACAGCACTGGTAGATGGCGAACGCAATTACAAAACCGATGAGTTGATTATTTAACAATTAGAACATTATCAAACGAGACCCTCGGAATCACGTCGCACGCGCTCGGTCACATTTTTACGAGTCTGGTGTTAGCTGTCAACTCAATCACAAGCCGTCAAATCGACGACAGCGAGCTAACGTAGTGTTGCAACAAATAACAAAAAGAGAACGAAAAGTTTCGATTCGAACATCCCCCCGTCTTTACAGATGTATGACAAAAGGAGTTATGTCCGCTAATAAATGAGCAAGCGTGCTAAACTTGCCACTGCTCGCTTCAAAACCGAATCTCCGACCAAGACCTCCGCAACTCTGGGAGCTCCGTCAGACACATAAAATAAATCTACAATGCGTCCACGACGCCAATACAAAGGCAACAAATTTGATTCTTTAACAAGTACAAGGTCTCCGACTTTGGGAGGGTCAGTTTTGTCAGTCCACTTAACGCGCTGCTACAAAATATGCAAATATTCCAAAAACCAACGATGCCAGAAACTTTGGGTCATCTGTTGGAGCAATTCAAAACGCGTCAATCGCGAAGATTTAACTTCCTTATTGGGATATTCCGGCAGGGCGTTGAGGAGCAGACCAAACAAAAAATTACCAGGGGTCAAGACTTGCAGGTCATTTGGTTCTGAGGAGATCGGACAGAGAAATCGTGAATTGAGGACGGCTTCAACTTTACAAAATACCGTAACAAGTTCCTCAAATGTGAAAATAGTTTCACCAACAACACGGCGGAGATGCGGTTTTACTACTTTTACAACGGTTTCAAAAATACCACCCCAATGTGGGCAGGCTGGGGGGTCAAATTGCCAATTACAATTTTACAAATTTCACTGTCTTTATCAGTCCCTTATAGTTAGTACCGTTATCAGAACGGATCAAAGATGGTAGTCCTAGCGCTGCAACGAACGCATCTGTGATGAGGGCAGCTACAAGTTCCAAGTAAACCGCCTTGGAGGCCAGACAAACAAACACATGCAAACAGGCCTTGACAGACTTAGCATCACAAAGTTGAGAAGTCTTCACCAAGAAGGGATGCAAAATGGCTTCAAGGGTGTTGCAACCGGTGTGTGCATTATTAATGTGTCGATCAGACATCAACAATTTCACCAACGCTCTTCCTTTAGGGAGCAACAAAGGACGGTGAGCACCAAAAGGCAAATTCGAACTCAGGATTCGTCCTCCGACTCGGAGCAAACCAGATTGGTCCAAGAATGGATTAAGGCGAGCGATTGAGCCTCTCAAAGCTGAGCATCTCTCAGGGCTTCAATAGTCTGGTCAAAGTGCTCGGCTTGTACAGCACGAACCAACAACATCAGTAGCTCTTGTCGTTCATGAGGCAACAAAACTGAGGATAACAATTTATGATTCGGGTCCCGTCCGTTACATATGAAATCGGATCCAAGCGGTAACCACTAACAATTTCGACAAAGAACTGTATTTTTCCAAAAAATCATCAAACTGTAAGCGGGGTTCAATTCTCCTGGGAAATGGTCAGTCCAGTCTCAGACTTCAGAATTTGTGAGATTCCATTCGCCACAAAAACCTTCAAAGTGTGAGCTGAGGTGCGAAGCCAACAAAGGCCTATCTCACGATCAGTCCTTGGTCCTCAATCCACGAGGCGAGCCCTTCAACACAGGACCCGTAAAGCCAAAATCAAAAATCGTCGGTACAACCACTAACCCATTCACCTGCAGAACCCGCTTGGTCATGAACAAAATCAAACCGCGGTTTGTACCCGCACCCATATACGGGTCCGGGTACAAACCACTTCCGGTCGGCAGGAGTTAGGTCCGATGTTAATTTCACCACTGCAGGGCTAATGGTTACCTGCGGGTGTATGCCCATAATATCATTCAAAACAACGGCCTTGGCCAAGATTCTTGGCCCACAATAAACAGGCGAAACACAAATTTGAATTTCTCCCCGTTGACCAACCGCTTCAATACCACCAATATGGTAGAAGGGTGGAATCTACGTGGGAGACCAAATCTTTCCACTAAACAAAAGGATACAAGACAGCCTTGAGAAGCCGAATCCAAAAGAGCACGAACTAACAAAGATTTACACTTCGGGCCCCAGATCCTTACAGAGATAGTTGGCAGAAGGACTGTCTCTGGCTGGGCGGCTGTTGTGGACGAGTAGAAGGCGACTACCTATTGTTGATCGTCCTAAAAAGCGGACGCTTCCTCTAATTGAGGAGGGGGTGGAGGGGTGCCCCCGCCTTTGCTAGGCGAACCCCGTCGAGGATCCACGTGGGGTTGGTGGGGATGCGGACCCCCGCCTATGGGGGGGTGTCTGGTATCATCAGGCCCACCAACACCATTTTAGTTCAAGCACAGCACGCGGTGGTGCTTACCTTGACAGTGCGGGCAAGGATCCGACCTCTGGCAATCCCGCTGCAAATGCTGTTCCAGACAATTGTAGCACCACTTGCGTTTGTTGGCGATTCCACGACGGTCCTTTATATTCCTTTTCAGGTACTTCGGACAGGAGGTGACCATGTGGCCATCCGTGTTACAACATACACAGCGCAAACTGCGAATCTGAGTCGCTACGTATTGATGAGGATGGCGTCGTGGCTCACCCATCCCACGAAAGGACGGGCGCGCATCAACACGACGCTGGTACGGAGAAGACTGATCTGGGGCCTGCGAGGGACCTTCAACACCAGAATTGTCCAAAAGGCGACATTACTCATCAAAAAACTTCAACAAATCATCAAAAGGGGGGAGGTATGTGGCATCATCCCCACCATACTTCTGCTCAAACCGAACCATCAAATCAGTGTGAAGCAAAACAACAGACCATTGCTCTTCTAGCCACGAAACACAGGTGCTGTTACCTAACTCAGGGGTCAGGCTTTCACTCTTTTAAAAAAATGTTTATTCTAATAAACAATTTATTATTTATTGATCGATTGGTAGACCTAATTGCTTCAAAGCATTCAAGGCCACTGTCAGTGGGTTGGCCTAATCCACTCGTAGAGTGGCAACCCGATGGATGCGAGGTAACGCCAAAACCTGAGAGACGTGGGCGTCCGCCAAAAGCCTCACATTCGTATAGCGCTTAGTCAAAAGTTCCCGGGCAGGGTAATTCTGATTCGTAACCGCTAAGTCGCTCACTAAACCTAAGGCCTCTCTTCTCAAAGTGGAGAACAAATAGGTCTGCTTTTGACTAGGCGACAAGTCTGACCTAGAATCTACCAAACTGTTGAACAGATCGAAGTAGGCAGCCCAACAACCCAAATCTCCCCTAAAGTGTCAAGTCCAAGATAGGCAACCGTCCTAACAAAGCAGGATGGGTGGGAGACCTTGTCTCCACCTTCAAGACACCATGTGCAGAACACCTCAATTTAGCGGTTGCCTCAACAATTTCATCCGAGAAACTATAAAACTGTGTGACGTCTGCCTCAACCGCAGCGGCTAACTCAGTGTCCTCGGAGGACAAAAGCGCTAAACATTCCGCATAATATTTATCTACCTTGGCTTGATGAGCCGGGAGGTCGTTACATCGGGCCAACTAAGCCTCTGATCTATCAGATCTACTTATCAAAGAGGCTGCCGAGGTGACCTACCTCAATTCCGCTCTAATCTTACATGCAAGTATATTGGCATTCATAATTTCAAAATGCAAGCAACGGTTATTGAGTATTAATTAATACACAAAATGTTCTACAAATTCAATTAATACTAATGTATTTAACCAAAACAATAGCTTGACAGTAATTCTCTTAAACAATTAAATATCAAATTATAAAGTCTGCAAGAGAAACAACAAGTTAATTTAACAAATACTTAATTTAACCCTGTTACATTTATTTAATTATTTTTTCAATACTAATTTATTATGGAACCCCAAATATCAATTTATAAAATTATCAAAACAAAAGTGGGTATCACAACAAAATAAAATTATCAAAACACAAGTGGGTAGGTTGATTTCCCAATAGAAATTCAATATTCAGTTTACTTTAATGGTTAGAAACAATGACTTTAACTTGAATCAATTATAATATTACTGTCAATATCAAACAAACTAACCAATTTTCTTATACAATTGGTAAAAATGCAACCCAACAACAATTTCTCAGACAGGCGGGCACTGAGCCCGGTTGCAATAAAAAACAATCTTACAAAACCAAGATAGAAGGGCAACAATAACTATACTAATTCAATTAAATACATTTAGGGGAGACTATTTAGTCTTCACCAAACCTATATTGTGTACAACAAACAGGAAAATTCAATAACAATTCTATAACCTTCTATCCCGGAGTGACAAATATTAGGTTGCAACTTGTGTAGGTATCTTATTTTGACAGGTTGGAGCTGTGTGTGAGCTGTGTAGCTGTGGGGGGTTGATTTCAACCTAACGAGACACAGCTAGCTCTGAGTGACTCAAAATGTAGCACTTTACAACCAAAATATACTCAACAACAATAAAAAACAAACCAACAAATAATACAGCGTTCAGTGCGAGTTTCCTAGCGTATACTATGATGGTGGAATCTAACGACGCTCATGCTACCAAAGGTTGAATACAGGCCTGCGGATCACAAAGCCAAAAGCCGAATACTGGGGCCCATAGCAATATTGCGACTCTTGGATCCTATTAGGTCTATACCCGCGCCTTAGCTGTATACCGCCACTTACGTACTTTGTGACAATATGCACGGTCCCTATGTCTCTTAGACGGATCATACGACATCCACAGGATAAAATGGGGTGGCCACATTCTTAGTCCAGAGCCACACAGAGTAAAATATTATGAAATATTGTGTCATATCTAGCGATTACATTTCGGCGTGTTGATATTGAATAGTTTAATCCTTCAAAGCCCGTTCCATCATCGGACAGCGACGACGCGCAACCCATAATTGGTGGATATGTTTTGGCAATACATTAATTGTGCATTCCTTGCCCAAGTCTGCTTCCAGATAATGTCCAAAAAACCAACATACACTTATTGAATTATTCCATCCCACTTTATAACCGTCACTATGGCAGACTTAGGCCCAAACAAGTCATGTCCACCTCGACTTCAACTCGAATCACCAAATTGGCAGATAAAGCTTGTATTTTATTGACATCAACCGAGCGGATTTTTTCGTTCTTATGGCGACGGAGTCAATCGGGAGGTATTCAAATGGAATATCGATCTCAGGGCCATAAATATATAATAACCAATAAGTAAATTTACGTGTGAGGTGAAATGATAGAAAAGGGAGTCAGTGATGGCGTGACGGGGGACAGGACGGTATGGAAGAAGAAAGAAAAGAAAACGTAACGTAAAAAGTAACATGCGACAAGGGCAGGAAGATGATGATGAAATAAATTATAGCAATATAGGAGTCATTTTGACGACACGGTTGGCGTAGTGGTTGAGCGATCGGCTGCTGCGCTGCGTGTCGCGGGTTCGATTCCCGCACGGAACAAATATATTTGTATGGCCTACAAATAATCGTTCCGGATCTGGGTGACTTGTGTATGTGAGTTTAATTTGTTGTAATCGTACCCACGATACAGGGAGAAATTGCTAGTGTGGGGCAAAGATTTATTAAAAAGAAAAAACGTTATTACAAAAAAACAAAACTGACTTCCAAGTAGAAACAATACAAAGTGAAAAATAACTTACATTTCGGAAGTCTGTGTTCCTTTTTACGTTTCTTCGTTTTTTGACACCGGCTTCCGAAATTTACGTTATTTTTCACTTTGTAGTGTTTCTACTTGGAAGACGGTTTTATTATTTTGTAAAAACGTTTTTTTATTTTTACTTTTTTGTTGTGATAGGTACGATGGTGGATGGACCAACCATTTCTATAGGCTAGGTGCTATAATGCCCAAAGTGATGCCGGTATAGATTAACCCAATAACATGAAACTTAAACAAAACCGCTGGAATGACAGTATACCCCTTTGGAGCGTACCAGTGTGATGTTATGTTATGAAATCGTGTAAACAATAAACAGACTAGCATCTATCCCGAGTGATTTGCCGTCGTTTATTGAAGAGTTCTGATTTATATCTCCGAAGTTGTTCATCAAATCTTGATGAAATTTATTAAATTAAATGGGAACACATGACAAGCACCAGCTTCCAAATAAAAAAGAATCATAAAATCGGTTCACCTAGTAAAAAGTTCTGAGTTAACAAAAATTAAAAATAAAACTAGAATTAATAACCTCCTCCTTTTTGGGCAGTCGGTTGAAATATATATTAAGATCAAACATACATTTACTACTGCACCACTTCCTACATAATTACCATTGGAGTGATAATTAGTTTGTATCCACAAGTCTGTAGACATCAAAGAGCTTTATTTAAATTGTGACTTACCACGATAGCTATATCATTTTGACACAGTTGTTAGGCCTATATAAATGAACCCTAAATATTACTTAAATGACCGTCCCATTTAACAGATACTCAATTTTATATTCGCGTGTTCTAAATAGCGCTGTTTATTCATTTTGAGTAAAGCCTTTGTTATGAAGCGTGTTGGATTATGCCCTTTTTTATTACAAGCTTTATTGAAATCTTTTTACTATTATACCTTTCTTTCGTAGTAGGTATGTCTGGCAACTAGTAATCCATTTTTAAGCAATTCCTAGCTTCTGAATAAGCTGAAACTTGACGATGTAACTTTGGTAACATTAATAATATGATACTATTGAACTGGTCTCATGATGAAGCCAGAAAGTTGCCATAACAACTCCTCAACCAGACAACATCGTATTTGGTATCATTGAATGTATATTGACAAGTGATATTACATTTCATACCATTCAGTTTAAAAAACTTAATATTTATTTTCACAAAGATTTCCACTTGATGAATTTGTTGAGTATCGTGGGGCTGTCACGAACTTCTCTGAAAAATATAATGATATTTTATAAATCATCATTACTAAAAAACAAAACCAGTGCGAAATTTTCCTGTGACTTGACGTTAGTACTCTTTTGATCTTTCTAAGCTCAAGCAAGCCCTTCACATCAGTGGTATACATGCCATCAACATCATCATCTAACTTCACACACTGCGTGGCATTTCTTGTGGCCACCTGAAAAAGACAATATTGCAATTTTACCCGCAATTGCAATATTGTCTTTTAAAAGTCAACACTATTAAACCATCAAACTATGTACACCTGACTTGAAAAGAAAAGAAAAAAGATTTATTCCTTTCTAATCCACTATAAACTTTAACTTACCGGTCTGGTCTCCTTACTCTTTTTGACAGGTAAGTACAGTCAAGAGAAAACAGTTGTTTATGTTAAATTATTTGTTTTTATTTTTAAGTGTTTATCATCACAGGCAATCAGACATTTGGTCTTTCGATTTGGACAGATAACAAAAACATAAAGAGAAGTTCCAGAGCCAATTAAAATTAAGAGTTAAATGAATGACATGACAAATTAAAAACCATCATCATTATATCAGCCGAAAGACATCCACTGCTGGACATAGGCCTCCCCCAAGCGCCACACTGATCGGTGCGTTTTGCATCCACCGGACGCCTTTGACTAGGTCATCACGCTGCCTAGAAGGAGGCCTTCCAACGCTGCGACTTCCGGTACGCGGTCGCCATTCTAGAACTTTTCGGTCCCAACGGCCATCTGTTCTGCGAGCAATGTACCCTGCCCAATGCCACTTAAGTTTGGAAATTCTTCGGGCTATATCGGTAACCTTGGTTCTCTTGCGGATGTCTTCATTTCTGATTCGATCATGCAAGAAAACTCCGAGCATAGCACTCTCCATTGCCCTTTGGGTGACTTTAAGCTTTCTGATGAGGCTCATTGTGAGCGACCACGTCTCTGTCCTGTAAGTAATCACAGGCAACACACACTGGTCATAGACGTTAAGTCACACACAATAAGAATTACAAACATAATAATAATATGTATTTCAATAAATCCTGTATGTATATTTTGTTGCCGACTATCCCAAAAATCTGTTAATTGATAACTAGGGTATCCGTAGGGTATTCCGGAATAAAATATTGAAATTAATTTGTGATACTCTGCACGGTGGATCAGACCGGAACGAAAAATATTTTAAAATTAATCTGATCCCCCTTGGTATCAAATACTCCGAAAAGAATTAAAAAAAACCTACCCTCAAGAGTAAATTATAACACTCTATATATTACATAGGACGTACATACATTCAAGCGTACAAAACGTAGGTATAAATAGTAACGTTTCAAGTTCTATGCAAATTTTATTTCATAAAGGCGGTAAGGAGAATTACGTAGATTGAACACTTCCGCTGACAATTGAGCTGAGCATTAAATCGGGAGACTGTCTGTGTAACGACCTAATGGCGGTTCCAGACCAACATAACTAGCGTCAAAGCCAATGAATGAAATTAATTTAGGTTCTTGTGACATCTTTGTCATAAATGATTGCCTAATAAAAAAAGCCGTTAGAAAAGGTTTGTTAATGTAAAGAAGTACATAAGTAAACACGGATAATGCTACAAGGAAACACGCTGTACCTACTAAGGCAGTATATAACTTTTGAGCCTTCCAAGAAACGTCCCGGAAAATTATATAGATTTTTGCAAAATTTTAGACAGACATTGTAATTCGCGAAACTGCCATCCGCGAGCTTTCCTGAAATTTTACTCATCATCATCATCCGCCTTATAATGTTCCCACTACTGGGACAAAGGCATCCTCTCTGTGAGAGAGGTAATAGACCTTAATCCACCACGCGGGCCCGGTGCGGGTTGGTGAATGTCACTCGTCGTCGAGTTTTTGGTTCTAGGACATGCCGGTTTCCTCACGATGTTTTCCTTCACCATTTTAAGATCAGTGGTGATCAAATAATTTTTACAAAGTAAAGTGCCTACCTGGGTTTAAACTCACGGCCTACGAAATGCAAGTCGGGGCCGTTACCACTGGTAATTTTTCTAACCACCAATTTTGCGTAAAATTATTTTGTTCTTCATTTTCTAACCACAATTACAATTTACAAAGAACTACCAGTTTCAGTTCGCTGGAAAATTTCCGTGTAATGGTTATTTGAGGTCGATGACCTGCATTCATAATAGGCTTTTTTGATGGTTATTATTAAGTTATGAAAATTGCCTACGAGCTCTTGCAGTATATTTCGAATAGATTTATTTATTTACTTACAACACTTAATTAACAGCGGGGTTGTCATTGTTCCAAGTTTAAGCTTCGAAAAAGTACGAAGAAAATAATTATTTGTTATACAAGAGTGCAAAGTTGCTTTTTAACCGCATGCTCAATTTTGATGACCGAGCAAGCGAAGTATTCAAAAATAAGAATACTGAGCGTTAGCGAGGGAATCAAAGAGCACGAGGTGAAAAATCTTTGCACTTCAGTGCAACACATAACTTTTTATCCCACCTCAACGTGGAAATTACTGAAGGCAAAAAAAAACAACATTCACAAGATACTTTTATTTCAGTTTAGGTATTAACTACTACATTATGAAAGGTAATTATTACAGAATAATCTTTAAATTATAACAAATAATAGTTAGGTATAATTAAGAAAAATTGAAAGTAACGTTACTACAGTTACTAAAGTTGACTGTAATATTTTTGTTAGGTACTGTAATGTTAGTGTGACTTGTGTACTGTTTTTTGGTAAACTATCTGTCATACTTAATAGTTGTACAGATTCATCGGATTCCCTTGGCGTATATTTTGGCGAGAGAGGGCGATGGTTAGGTGTTTCTTAACGGCTCATTTTTGATGTAGAAGGGCCAGTCCAGGGATCTGACTAAGGCTCTTTTAGTGTAATAGCTCCTACGATGCTTTTACATATTTCAGCCTTATTGTGGATGGAATCCTCTTTGTACCCCTCTACAAACGCATTGGACTTCCAGCCACCATGGTGCTTAAGGAACAGGAGATCAGCTCCTGAATCGGCCAAAAGTGAGGCTGAACTCCGTCGGAAGTAATGACCCGTGTACAACAGGGGTTCTGGAAGTTCAAGAAATGTTCCTATTTCTCGTGGGATACTGCCAATTTCATTAGCACCCGTAGGCTGTCTAAAACACTTTCCTTTGCGATATTGTAGAAAAAATCGTTTGATTGGAGTGTGAGGCTAGATATTTCTCAACAATTGTTACGTATTCCTTGCCAATGATGAAGTTGCGGTCTCTTTTTGTCTTTGTATTAGGTAAATTAATTAATAGTAAGTCATCTGAATGTTTCTCAATGTTATTGACATTAAGTTAATTAGTTCGACATGCTGCGTTTATACCAATAATAAGAACAACCTGTAACGTAAAGAGTATTGTAGTAGATAAATTAATAAAATTGTTATGCATGCATTATTATGCCTATCAACATCTTCTAAGTACGTATTCGATTACGTTAAGTAGTTAATTAATATACTTAAGTAGATACTGAATGTGTAACTGACTTACTTTTGCCGCCAAATATACGGAATCAGGTGCTTCGTTAAGAAACTTTCTTTAACCTTTTTATAACCTTAGATTTTTTTGGTAGATGACCAGATGAGGCTCTTTATAAAAATGCCACTAATTTAGGATAGCTGTCGATATGTATGTCTTTTTTCATCTTTATTGTTGCTTTTAGCATTGAATATGTCGGCGCGTGGTCGCCATCGTTGTTAAGTTCACATGTAATATTGGTTTGCACCAACAGTTTTACACAGTAACAGTTCACAGTAAATGGCGAATAAAGAAATTCTTAAGTCCAGTATAGGATGTTTAATCCATGGTAGTAAAAGTGTTGTTCCTCCACCACTACATCCGTTATTATACACAGTAAATAACAAGTTCATACCTGGAACGCGTTCCGAAACAGTTAAATCGTGTCCCTAGTTATTTTCTTCGTAAATTAACAAACAGTTAAAAATACATCTTTTCTGCCACAAAACTTGAACTTAGTATTGTGCTAACGTCTCCTTATTGTTCTAAAAAGTGTGCAACGCGTAAATATAATATAACAATCAACGAAATAATATTGTAAAAGTGCCGTTTCATACTGCCTAACACTTGAGTGCGCGGCAACTTTGCTTATTTTGCCTTTGTGCGGACTACTTTAAAGGTCAAATTCCTGCGAGCGCGCAGTGAGAGACAGACTGACAGTGCTACCAACTTACCGGCGACGCAGCGCGCGTTCTTGTCTCAAACTTGGTGCGACGGTGATATTATTGTACATTCCGATTGTTTACAACTGGTGGTCCCACCCGTCATCATAACTTCTGTGATATCTCTTTATTGAAGTGGTCCTATTGGTACTTTATTATATGAAAATGTCTGTTAATCGATCAGCTACTGCTTCTCCGCTATCAACAACACCTACTGACGAATTAGCCCCTCAACGATTAATGTCGTCTGAGCCTAGTCTAAACCAAAGTATATTGGCCCCTGATCTTTCTGCAGCTGAGCGCAATAAGAAAAGGAAATTCAATGGGTCTCAGGAAGGCAATGTTGCCATAAGTGGGAACACATTCTCCACTTTTACTTTAGAACAGGAAAAGCGTTTTGAAGATCTGCTATTGAAAATAAACAGCATTATTGAGCAAAATCGAGACCTTAAAGACAGTGTCGAAGTAATGTCGAAAAAGCATGACGACTTCCTGTCAAGAATCTCCATATTGGAAGGCGAACGCAAAGAAGACAGGAAGTTAATCTGCCAATTGGAGGAAAAAATTGAATCATTTGAGCGAAAAGCCCGTTCTTCCTCAATTGAAATACGAAATGTTCCTAAAAATTCTGACGAAACTAAGCTAGACCTATCCTACATGGTAATTGATTTAGGTAAATCAATAAATATTGACATTGAGCCGACTGCAATTCGTGATGTATACAGGAGTAAATCAAAGGAGGACTCCAAGCCTATCATTGTTGAGTTTGCGTCGGTATTAATGAAGGAAAAAGTGATTGCAGGCGTCAGACACTTAAACTCTTCTGAGAAGAGAGAGAACAAACTTAACACTAAACATTTGAACCTAAAAATGCCAGCGAAGCCTGTCTTCATTTCAGAAACTCTGACCTTCAGAGCACAAAAACTATTTTTTCTCGCCAGGCAATTTAAAAAAACACATGGGTTCTCGTTTTGCTGGACGTCTCATGGTTTTGTTTACCTTCGTAAAACGGTTGGAGATCCGCAGGTACGAGTTAACTGTGAGTCCGACCTCGATAAATTAAGAAATGCTATCTGACTATATCAAGTCAACTACTGTCAGTTCAAATTGTCCCCTTGAATAGTTTTGATAACATTGTGCATGTGTGTTATTCTTAACCTCAAACAAATATTCTATAACTGTATTTTTAATTTTAATTTAGTGTATTTAAGAAATATTTTGGATAACTTTGCTAAACGAAGTACTTACACCTTAAAAACCAAACACTCACTAACCTCATCATCTCAAATTTTTATACAAGCTTGCCTGACTGTTTCCCATCCCTCATCAAAGTATTGTTGTCAATATTTCCTTGTTGATTCTGTTCTGATTCTTTCTACCCTTTCTGAAGTCATTAAACATTTTGTCCTTATATTCTTTTCCTTTATCATTCGCTAACGATATAAATGATGTAACATCAGACATTGATAAGTTATATGTGTCTAAATCCTTTATAGCGGACCTTAATAATTGTAGCCAATTCATTAAAAAATCACCATCAATGAGTTTGGTAGTCCTCACTCAAAACATACGTAGTATTAGTTGTAATATGCCAGGATTTGAGGTTATGTTGGCGAGATTAAAAATCCAATGCGATATACTTGTGCTAACAGAATGTTGGCTATTGGGTATGACTGGCACTGTACCTCATTTGGATGGCTTCCGGTCCTACGCCACAAAAGAATTACAGAGGCAAAACGATGGAGTTGTCATTTATGTTAGGGATGACCTCAATTTTAGCGTTGAAGAACCTGAATTTCATGATGCTAATTGTTTGGTGGCTACCCTCAATAGAAATATAGCCCTGGTATGTCTGTATCGTTCACCTTCTATAAAAAACATTGATGCATTCTTGTTATCCTTAGATTCAGCCCTATCCAAACTTTCGTCTTTTGCAAATATTATATTAATTGGGGACATAAATATTGCTATAAACTATAACAAGCTAGATCTACCTGGTTCTCGTTACTTGACCATTGCCGCGTCACACGGGCTGTTTACCTGCCCACACAGAAGTGACAAGAGAGGCGAGTGGAACATGTCTGGACCATGTACTACTCAAGGCTAAACACTCAGCCGTAACTGTTGTTCCACAAACCACATTAACTGATCACTATCCTGTAATAACGCAATTATTCACCAAGCAATCACAAGTCACTGCAACTAGAACTGTCACCAGAGTTGATACTGAAAACCTAAAACGAGACATATCCCTTATCAACCTAACCCCAATATATGAGTCTACGGATCCAAATTATTGCACCAGTTATCTCGTAAATAGCTTACAAACAGCATTACAAAATAATACAACAACATTAACAGTGCCGAAACGTCGAAGAATTATAAAACCTTGGATCACTCCTGGTCTTCTCCGATGTATGCAAAACAGGGACACACTTCATAAAAAAACTAAAAAGTCACCTGACAACCAAACTCTAAAACTAACTTATGTCCGCTATAGAAACTTCTGTACCAAAATCCTTAAGAAAGTTAAAATAACATACGAGAGGAATCAGATAGAATTAACTAGACGAAAACCCAAGGAATTATGGAAGACTATCAAAACCATAACTAACTCTAACAAAGCAAGCGGCCTTCCCGAACAGCTTCTAAAACTATGCTCTACTACTAAATCATCTCTTAATAAAGTAAATGAGCATTACATAGGTGTGGGCAAATCCTTAGCTGAGGACTGTATGAAAAAACAGGCCAAAACTACTCAACCAACTCAGCCTTCTAACGTCGGCACCACGCAAACAAATACCGAACTCCAGTCCTTTGCCATGGAATATATTGATGAGGGGGAGGTGGAGCGACCGATTCTTTCTCTGAAAGATGACTCAACAGTCGGGTGGGATAACATCTCCAACAAGTTACTTAAAAGCAATAAAACTTTTCTGGTACCGCCTTTAACATATATTTTTAATAAGTCCTTGGAAAAAGGTGTTTTCCCGAATAATTTGAAAAAATCAGAAATTCGTCCCATACATAAGGGTGGAGATAGAGATCGTATCAATAACTACAGGCCTATTTCCATCCTGCCTGCACTTTCAAAAATTTTGGAGAAGCTAATAAATACAAGGCTCGTCAATTACCTTGAATCTAAGTCACTGTTCTCAGATAATCAGTACGGTTTTCGCAGAGCCAGAAGTACAGATGGTGCTGTGCACAAGCTAACAAATTTCCTGGCTGCTAAAATAGATAATCGCGAAAAATGTCTTTCTATTTTCCTTGATCTAGCCAAGGCATTTGATACGATCTCTGTTCCCATCCTTCTGCGGAAGCTAGAGAGACTTGGAGTTAGAGGAACCCAAATCAGACTTTTCGAAAGCTATCTCTCGGAGCGATTCCAGTGCGTGAGGGTTGGTGACAGCATTAGTTCTTACCTTCCTGTATCGTACGGTGTTCCTCAGGGCAGCATTTTAGGACCCACCCTATTTCTTGTGTATATAAACGACCTAACAGACCTAAAGTTGCCCAGAGGCGAAATCATATCGTATGCAGATGACACTGCCCTCCTCTTCTCTGCTGATACCTGGGATGAGGTCTTTAATGCTGCCCAAAATGGTTTCAATATTGTAAACGAATGGCTTCGTGACAATGTGCTGACGCTTAATGCTGACAAGACCAAGTACATCACCTTTTCCATACGTCAACCGATTGCTGCCAACACACAACGTAATATCACTCCGCATGACTGCTCGGCGTATGGTATCTGCTCTTGTAAGCCGCTGGATCAAGTCAAACACATAAGATATCTTGGTGTCACTATAGATGAGAATCTTACTTTCAAAGAGCACATTAAGCTTGTCTGTGGTAGAGTGCGTAAACTGATATACTTATTTAGGAATATTAGACAGGTTGCTGACCCTGCCTTACTTAAGAGTGTATATTTCTCTCTTTGCCAATCCCTACTCACTTACTGTATTTCTTCTTGGGGAGGTGCTGCCAAGACTACTCTAAAGACATTGGAGATAGCTCAAAGAGCTATCCTAAAAGTGGCCACTTTCAGACCCATTCTCTTCCCTACAAACTTGCTTTACCAGTCTTGTGAAGGCCTCAATGTGCGCCAACTGTTTTTGGTGAATATAGTACTTAAACAACACAATGAACTCACATACAATTCAGAGAGTATCACCAAACGCAGAAGGCATGCAGTTGCGATTGCCAAGCACTCACCTAAAACGACTTTCGTAAAAAAATTCTTCCTCTTTCTTGGGCCCTTTATTTACAATAAAATAAATAAAAGTATTGACATATTTTCACTGAACAAGTCACAATGTAAAAAAAAAGTCCAAAACTACCTGCTAACTCAGTCATATGAAGAAACGGAAAAGCTGCTTGTAGTCCAATATTAGTCAAACTGTAACCTTATATTAGAGCAAAAACATACCCGTACTCATCCACAACACATACACTCATCACCACAAAACATTATATACCCACATCACACACATACATAAACACACACACATACATTCATACGTACTTTGTTTTACTTCAAATTTATTTAAATTTAGAATTTAATTGTTTTCAATTGTTGAATTCTTAATTTATTTCAATTGATAATTCTTTAATCTTAATTTATTCCAATTGTTAATTTTATAGTTTTTATTTACCTATTTCAATTGTTCATTTAATAATATTATTTAATTTAATTATTATTATTTTTCTAGTTTTAATTTTATTCCAATTGATAAGTTTATATGGTTTTAATTTATTTCGATTGCTATATTATTATATTTAATAATTGCGATTTTATAATTTCAATGTAATTTATCACTTAATTTTATTCTTTTTATTGATTCAGTATTAAGATTTTGTCATTTTAATTTAATTTTTTTTTTAAATTTTATTCTTTTTTTTTATTGCTTTTGTATTAGGTTCCGTATTTGAAATATTAATAACTATGTTTATTGCGAAAATGTTCCTGTGGGTGGAGCTGCATGCCGAAATACAGGCTCTCACCTAGTTCGGCTGCAGAGGAACCCTCTGATAATTGTATTGTACTTAGTTTTATAAGTCACTAATCCAAATTGTAAACCTTTGCCTAAGACAATAAATGATACTCAAAAAAAATGATACTCAGCATAAAATTGACAGCGGAAGTAAAGATTATTAAAATTAAGCGGCTAAACATAAAGTTTAGGCGCGAAACAATCACAATTAGGCGGGAAAAATCAAAAAGGAAGTCATCAAATTTACTCCGACGGTAGAGAAATATTTAAAATAAATAAACAGGACGGATGTTGTCAAAGTAAATTCTTATTTAAACAAAACCGGATGTTATAATATTTTAAGAAATAAAAAGGAAACAGTCAACTTAAATCCTTATAAAATATCAACTGAGATCCCTTAATTTTTAAAGAATTATAAAGGATTTGATCAAATTAAAGCTTAATATAAATTGAACCGGATATCGCAACATATTAAATAATAAGAAAGGAAATGGTTAAAAATAAATCCTTATTAGCTGGCAACAGAATGTTACAATATTAAAAATAAAAACAGAAAAATTAAATCGTCTAATGGTTTCGCGCCTATAAATACGAGTACGTACCTACTCCATAGCGTGCTTGATTTCTTGGTCTCGGATAGTTCAATAAAATATGCCAGTAAAACGTTTTCTCAGTAAGTTTTGGCTCCTTTAACGTTTTATTTTTTAATGTATTTTTTATTATTTATTTTGTTAATGATTTTGATTAATAACTTTGGATTTTGATTAGAATTTTGACTTTATATTTTTTAATTTATTTTCAATGTTTTTGATATTGTATTTAATATATTTTATTTAATATTTAATATATTTTATGACTTTAATTTTTGAGCTTATGATTTCGATTATTGAGTTTTTTTCCATTTCTGATTTTTGTCATTTTTTTTTTTATTACGTTCGTTTTTTAGTTTATATTTTTATTCTTAATGAATTTGATTATTGACATTATTGAATTACTCGCGCGCCGCTTTCAAGGTCGGTTGTGTTTGGTTTTTACGCCGCTGCGCTTAGTGCGACGACGCACCTTGTAAACAATGTCGCAATTGTTAAAATGTAACGTCTGTAATATCGTCATTGATCAACTATTAGCTTATGTGCAAAATAAAATTTCAGTTATTGACGAAGAAACTTTAAAAAGAATTTGTGTATCCGCGTTCACAAGCAGTGAAATTTGTAAATCAAAGTCGTTATTGATTGAATCCCTGCCGACGGATCAACGGAAGATTATAAGAAAAAGGAAGGGAAAAGAAGGAAGAGACCTAGATGACATCATATGTGTGTTTAAAAGCACAGACCCTGATGTAATTCCAGTGTTTGTGGCGAAAGTTCTCGATAAACTACCCCCAATTTTATTCGATCATCTCGATTGTACAAAACTATTAAAAGACTTGACAAGATTAAATTCAGAGATTGAGAATATCAAGAATTCATATGTAACACTAAAACAATTTGAGGACTTGCGAGCAGATATACATAATTTAATGCACGCATCGTTACCTACATTTACAACTCCAACTGGATATGTAAACATGAGAAGGGGTGCATGGAACTTGGAAAGTGGCCCTGTTGGAATGACATTGAGCCAAAATTATTCCTCTAATGAGCAGGACTTTCAACGGTCGCCTGACACTGCACAGGGACATAACAGCAGCCCCGCAACTGAGACAGCGACTGATAATTGCCAAGCTGAAGTTACGGTGGGTAAACCGTTATTTCGAGCCATGCACATAAATGAGTCACCTCTGACCACGAGTGTGCCGGTAGTAGCGGGGGCCGAAGCGACGCAAGAGGTCAGCTGTGAGAATGTCAAGAAAGTGCAAGTCATAAGGTCATCTATTGCTGGCTCAAGTATCCCTAAACAACGAAAGCTGGAGAACAGTAATCATAATGTGGCTCAAAATAATGTTTGTCAACAACTTGAGTCTAGCGTACAAATAAATAACGAAAAGGAAGACAATCCTTGGCAAACAGTAAATAGAAATAAAAGAAAGCAAAAGTATAGGTATTTGGGCGAAAGAGGGAAAGCAGCAGCGACTACATCATCTTTCAAAGCTGCTGTTAATAAAATACCTATTTTTATAACGAATGTGCATAATGATACATTAGAATCTGACATTGTTGATTACATAAAAATGAAAACACAGGAGACGGTGCTCATGGAAAAGATTAATACGAAAAAAGTAGTAGATCACAAAGCCTATAAGTTCTTTGTATCTGAGTCTAAAATTTCTATGTTTTTGGACGAAAAAATATGGCCTGATGGGATTATCTTTAGACGCTTCGTGCATTATAGACATCGAAAAGTGGACGGAGAATCCGCTGACGTCGGTCCATTGCTTTCTAACTATGCATAGTAAAACCTATAAGATTGCCAGTTATAATTGTAAAAACGTGAAGAACGCCGTGAACGATATTCGACGTTTGTGTGACGAGTATGTGTTGATAGCACTGCAGGAAACCTGGTTGCTGCCGGAAGAATTGGCGTATCTAAATGGCATAGATAGCAGATTTAATTGCAAGGGGACATCAGCTGTGGACACGACGGCGGGTTTACTGCGTGGCAGGCCGTATGGCGGTACCGCGCTTCTATGGAATACCCGTGTGTTTCCTAGTGTTACTGTGATAAATTGCGATAATCCGCGAGTGTGTGCGATTCGCGTTAATACGGCCGCTAGTCCGTTTATAGTGGTGTGTGTATATATGCCGACAAACAAATCGGAGAACTTGACGATGTTTACTGACTGTATGGGAACTGTAAGTGCTATTAGTAATGATTATGAAAATGAACCTATTTTTGTTTTAGGGGATTTTAACGCACACCCCAGTAGTTTATTTTTTACTGAGTTGAACAGTTTTTGTGATGAGTCCAAATGGATGCTTATTGACGTAAGTGAGTTGGGATTAACTTCTGATACATTTACTTATATAGATCAAGCTTGTGGGTCTAAGCGTTGGTTAGATCATTGTGTTGTGTCGCAATCTGCCGCTGTCTCGGTGTGCAATGTGTATGTAAAGTATGACGTATTGTGGTCTGATCATTTTCCCGTTATATGTGAATGTAAGTTGGAGTGTTTGACTCCAGTTAGAATTATTCCGAGTGTATCTAATAATAAAATTTTGTGGGGGGAGAAAACTAATGACTTTATTACACAATATAGAATTGAATGTCATAAACGTCTTAATTTTATTGATTTTCCTGCTGCGTTTCAAAAGTGTAGTGATCGGTATTGTAATGATCCTACTCACAGCTTAGTCATTGATAAGCTTTACGCCGACATTGTGCTTGCATTATCCCAGGCATCTTTGGGGGGTGGGGGGAGCAAGAGTAAACATAGACCTAAAATCATTGTTGGTTGGAATAAAATCGTTAGCGACAGTCATAGGGTGGCCCGGGCGAGTTTCCGGGAATGGCTATTATGCGGTAGTCCAAACACTGGGGATATATTTATTAAGATGTACGAGAGCAGAAAAATATTTAAATCTCGTTTAAAATGGTGTCAAAAACATCAAGACCAACTAAAAATGGACGTTCTCGCTGCTAAGCATAGCTTGAAAGATTTCAGTGGTTTTTGGAAAAGTACCAATCGTTTGGGGACTCGGCCGGGTCTTCCTGTGAGTGTTGATGGTTCGAATGATTTAAAAAGCATTGCTGATAAATTTAAAAATCACTTTACTGTTAGGTCACCGTTAGGAACATTAACGTCATCTCAAAGTGAGGGTGGGATGAGTGGGGAATATGTTGATACCATGATTATGGCCAGGGATGTATCAAGGGTGGTGAAATCTATTTCAAAAGGCAAATCACCTGGCCATGACGGCTTAAGTGTGGAACATGTGCAGTACGCTGGGCCTCATATGTGCAGAGTGCTGGCCATGTTGTACAACCTTTATATATCTCACTCATACCTACCTAAAGACATGATGAGGACTATCGTAGTACCGGTAGTGAAAAACAGGGCGGGAGATTTGTCAGACCTATTTCCTTGGCAACAATATGTGCGAAAGTGTTTGACAGCATTCTGAATACACAATTAAACAAATACATAAAATTGCATGATAATCAGTTTGGGTTTCGACCGGGACTGTCCACAGAAGCTGCGATATTGTGTCTGAAGAGTGCTGTCAAATATTACACTGAGAGGAAACATCTGTGTACGCTTGCTTCCTCGACCTTTCCAAGGCTTTTGACCTGGTCTGTTATGATGTACTGTGGGATAAAATGAAAGCAGCTCGTATACCGAATGAACTTATTACCATATTTAAGTATTGGTACGGGAACCAGGTGAACCATGTCAAGTGGGCGGGCACATTGTCGGACCCTTATAGGTTGGAATGTGGGGTGAGACAGGGGGGTTTGAGCTCGCCTTCCATTTTTAATTTGTACATTGATGGGCTGATCGGGTCGCTCAGCGAGCAGCATATTGGTTGTCACATAGATGGCGTCTGTTTCAATAACATCAGTTACGCGGACGATATGGTGCTGCTGAGTGCCTCGGTCTGTGGACTCAGAAAGCTGATGAGTATCTGTGAGCGTTATGCAACTGATCACGGGCTGTTGTATAATGTAAAGAAGAGTCAGTGTATGGTCTTTCAGGGAGGGCAGAGAAAAGTTATTGAAATGCCAGCTATAAAGCTGAATGGCACACCCTTAGAAAGAGTAGACATTTTTAAGTACTTAGGCCACTTAGTTACTCCCGACTTGAAAGATGATGCAGACATTGAACGGGAGCGAAGGGCGCTGTCGGTCAGAGCAAATATGGTGATCCGTAGGTTCGCACGATGCTCAACAGAAGTTAAAATTACTCTCTTTAGAGCCTACTGCACTACATTTTACACATGCAGCTTATGGACTAATTACACG
This sequence comes from Orthosia cruda, assembly GCA_964057195.1. Lineage (NCBI taxonomy): Eukaryota > Metazoa > Arthropoda > Insecta > Lepidoptera > Noctuidae > Orthosia > Orthosia cruda. The sequence goes on from OZ059837.1 coordinate 19,471,137, forward strand.
CAAAGGTCGTACAGAGCCCTTCGAGTCCAGTTTAATAATGCGTTCAGGATGTTGTTGGGTCTCCCCCGTTACTGCAGCGCCTCGACAATGTTTGTGGAGGCGCGCGTAGATTGTTTTTATACAACAATGCGCAAGAGAGGCACCTCGCTGGTGCGGCGAGTGCGGGGGAGCTCCAACTGCATGCTGGCTGCACTAGCGGAAAGATTAGATTGCGCCTACATTAATCACTGCTGTAGGTTACATATTGAGCGCAGGTAACTTGGAAATACTGCTGCAAGTCTATTAGTTATTGATTGTTTTGTTTGAATAATTTGTTGTTTGTACTATTTCATAATTTATATTTATATTGTAATGAACTATGTAATTGATTATTTAATGTGACTATGTATATGAATGTTTAATTTGATGAGTCGGTGATACTTGAAATAAATGATTATTATTATTATTATTCCATTTATTCGTTTTATATACATATTTTTACATTTTTAAATATTATTCTATAAAAAAAAGAAAATAAAAAAACATTTAAAAATAAAAAAATAGTAGCCCACCGGTATCGGGAACAGGGTCCAAGCTACCGGTGGTCAGGGCTCCTGAGAGAGGAACCTCCTAACGATACGCGCCGTGTCCAGGAGTACCGCTTTCTGGATCAAGCTCTTGATCCAGCTGCCCAACGAGAGCCTCCTAAGGTGTTGGTCGAGGCTCTTGGCTATTATGCCATTGGCCGTAACGACTATCGGCACAATGATCGCTGTATTCACGTCCCACATGTCGACAACCTCGCGAGCCAGATCAAGATACTTGCTTTTCTTATCTCGCTCAGCCTTCACGAGGTTCTCGTCATGTGGGACCGCTATATCAACAATCATTGCGCGACGCTCAAGTCGGTCTATCACCACTATGTCAGGCTTATTGGCAACAATAGTCCTGTCAGTGATGATAGACCGATCCCAATACAACGTGACATTGCCATTTTCGAGAACTGGGTCGGGCACATACTTATAGTAAGGCACTTCCGACTCCACAAGATTGTATTTAAGAGCAAGTTGCTGATGAATTATCCTGGCTACAAGGTTGTGTCTATGCAAATAGTCTCCGTTAGCCAGACTAGAACAACCGGAGATAATGTGACGGATTGATTCACCCGGCCGGTGACATGCCCGACAGATGTCAACCGTGCCGTCCTTCACAATGTATTTCCGGTAGTTGTTCGTCATCATAACTTCTTCCATAATCGCAAAGACAAAACCTTCGGTTTCCCCGAAAAGGTCACCAAATCGCAGCCAGGCCACGGACGCTAAAAGATCTACATCGGGCCCATGTAGGACCCGAAAGAAGCGTCCGTGAAGCTCCTTGCTCTGCCATACCTCCCTGCGGTCATTAGTATCTAATACTATAGGTTTGCGCCAGTTCTCGTTAGCCAAGGAGAGCGGGGTGAGTCCCTTGTCCACCGCTACCACATTTCGATGAATACCCACGTCAGCGGCCTGGAAGTATTCCCTAAGACTGCATACCTCGCGGTTGTGTAGGGTCTTAGCATTTAAAAAGCCACGACCCCCGCACTTCCGAGGGATATACAGTCTCATAACCGATGAACGTGGGTGATGCATACGATTTGCCGTAAGCAGCGTGCGGACCCTCCTATCCAGGGCGTCAAGTTCAGTCTGAGTCCATTTGAGTATGCCGAAAGAATACTGGTGCGTATAACCTCTAGAAGATTACTAGTAAAATCACACGCGATTGAACCTAAATTATTAGAGTAATCTAGGCTATAATTGCTGATTCAGCAGTGCTAAATTAAAGGAGAAAAGTACGCAGATGAGACGAAAGGCAATGGATAAAGTTCAATTTACTAATTATGCCACATACCTTTGAAACAGCGATTCCCATGCAGATGCAGATGCCACGTTCGAGAAGTTCAGCTCACAGATTAGGTACACTATGCTGGCCAGCGGTACACAACACAGTAGGTCTAGGTAATACAGATAACACTTTCCATGTAGGTTCAATTAAGAGTTTTGGGCGAGTGGGTGATTTTGTGCGCGCACCTCCGCCCTGGTTGGTAAGAGACTGACCACCATCGCTGGCGGCAATTGGTGGCTGCGACGTAACGACCGTAGCGGCACGGCGGCGCGGAATATCACCAAAACAACGATAGGTGACACTTATTTAATAAACTGGAACTAGTATACCAATGCCTCTCGATGCCCTATGGTGATGTAATAAAATATGAACTATAAATTAGGAAGCGTAACCATTTTCCCCGGCTTGAAAGTTCCCACTTTCGAAACACAAAGGAAAAGTAAAATAAGTTGCAGATCATCACAACTCTACCAAAGGTTATGAGAACTCTAAAGTTGCGACTCTCTATTATAAATAAGAATATACAATTAACTATTCTACGCGGTAATTAAATCTAATACTGCACATTGGTGCACGGTAAAATTAATTATTAATGTAACGAAGCTTATTGCGTTGGCAAAGGGCACAACTTTACTACCGGGCGACTCTGAAGGATCCCGCTTTTAGTTTTTACCGATGCGACTCTACAAACTCCGTTTTTATCTGGCAATATTTCTGTGATTACTCCTAACGGCCAATGCAGCGGCATCACATTGTTCTGCATGGAGACGACAACCATACCGACCCGTATTGGATTGGCAGGGGTGTTCCATTTCTGTTTGGATTGTAGGGTGTGCAGGTACTCTTGGCGCCACCGCTTCCAAAAAGACTGGACCATTTGGTCAGTTAATTCATAACGCGAAATAAGATGTAACCGCGTTTCATTGACTTCGCGGGCGGGGAGAAATAAAAGAGGTTTCGTATGCAAGAAGTGCGCCGGCGATAATGAAGTGGGCTCTGACGGATCCGAGCTGATCGCATACAGAGGCCTCGAGTTTAATAAAGCTTCTATTTGAGTTAGTATAGTGTTAAGCTCATCAAAACTAAAAATTTGCTGACCTATGACCTTGCAGAGATGCGTTTTGACACTCTTTACTTCACTTTCCCAACAACCACCAAAATGTGGAGCTCTACAGGGGATGTTTTTAAGTGTTATTCGATGCTCTGCAAGTTCTCTTTCCCACAAAGGGCGATATTCCTTAGCCAAGAATTGGTAGAGATCTCGTAGATAGGATTTGGCTCCAATAAAATTGGTAGCGTTATCTGTGTAAAGACACTGAACCGGTCCTCTACGCGCCAGGAAGCGTTTAAAAGCGGACAGAAAGCTCGCAGTGCTAAGATCTGAGGCAATCTCAAGATGCAGAGCCCGAGTTGTCAGGCATGTAAAAAGGCAGATATACGCTTTTCTCGATTTTTGACCTCTAGCACGTATTGACGTGATCAAGAAAGGTCCCGCGTAGTCGCAACCTGTTTGAGAAAAAGCCTTAGGAGCTGACTCAACGCGAAAACGTGGCAAATCCGCCATTATAGGAAAGGTAGGTCGCGGCTTTGCTCGAAAGCAAAGGTTACAATTAAAGGTAATGTGACGTGCAATACGTCGCGCGGACAGGATCCAATACTTCTGTCGTAAGATAGATACGAGCAAGGTTGGTCCTGTGTGGAAATTTTTCACATGATAGTGGGAAACTAATAGTTCCACTATATGATCTTGACGCGGAAGAAGGATCTGATGACGTGAGTCAAAATCTAGCTCAGAGTTTGCTAGGCGACCTCCAACGTGGATAAGTCCTTCGTGGAGGAAGGGACTTAGCCGTTGTAGTGACTTAGAGCACAACTCATTGCGGGCTAAGCGATCGAGATCAACTTCAAAATGGATCCTCTGCACAGATCGCCACACAATAGATTCAGCGAACTCTAGATCAGACGCGGTAACGGGCCCTCTAGGGAGTCGTTTGATAAACTTATAAACCAAGCAAATGGTTTTTAAATATTTCAACCATGACGAGAATCTAGTAGAGTGAGCGTATAAAATGTTGTCGGAAGGAGGACTTCTGTCCGAGCATTCGTGCGAGAGTACAGGTAAAGCCACGGGCTTCATTTCGGGAAGCTCTTGCGACTCGCCTGAAACGAATGGTTTTATCGGCCATTCAACGCGCGGAAGTTTAAGCCACGGCGGTCTATTTAGCCACAACGGATGATGAACTAATTGAACAGGCGTTAAACCGCGAGAGAGGCAATCACTAGGATTTTCAGACCCTTTGACATGGAAGAAGTGATCTGCCGAAAGATTCTCATGAATCTTAGCGATACGATTGGCTACGAAAGTGTGCCATCGATGCGATGCGGAATGAATCCAGCTCAAGGTTACAGTTGAATCCGAGAAAGCTACGACTGCCTCAATGGCGTGCCGAGCTGCGAAAAGATTATATACTCGCTTTATCACAGTTGATAAGAGGAGTGCGGCGCATAACTCGAGACGAGCTAGCGAAACTACTTTCAGTGGCGCGACTTTAGATTTCGCACACACCAGCGAAACGACGATACTACCGTCGGGTCTGACAACGTGGGCGTAAACCGAACCACCGTAAGCTTTCTCACTAGCGTCGGCAAAACCGACGAGGGAGAGCCTACAGCGTTCTACGACGCCGACATGTCTCAAAAATCTCAGTTCAGAGATAATTGGCAATTCAGCTTGAAATTGTTCCCACAGACGAACAATGCGAGGTGGTGGGACGTCATCCCATCCAAGTTTGCCAAGCCAAAGCTCTTTAATAAGAAGCTTGGCGTATAAAATTATCGGTGCCACGAGGCCTAAAACGTCGAAAAGACGTGCAATGGAAGAAAGAATATTCCGTTTCGTGCAAGGGCGAACATTAGGGTTAACCTGGAATACGAAACAATCCTCATCAGGGAACCAACGAAGTCCCAGTATTTTCTGTGTCGGATCTTTACTTAGGTCCACGCTCTGTGAAAGTCGTAATGACTCTGGAATATTCCGAAGAACATCGACACTATTGCTAGACCACTTCGTTAGCTGAAAATCACCGAGAGAGAATATTTTTATTAGTTCACGAGCCGAGTCTATAGCCAGCGCAGTGCTAGGTATAGAACTAACTATGTCATCCATGTAAATATCTCGCTGCAAAATGTCCCTGGCGAGAGGTAACTGCGTTCCTTCATCCTGACATAACTGTTGGATAGTGCGAATCGCTATAAAAGGACTACACTTTAATCCAAACGGAAGCACTGAAAACTGATAAATTTGAAGTTCTTCTTCCTCATTAAACCGATATAAGATACGTTGAAGCGAACGATCTTGTGGGCGTATACCTATACGTAGGTACATAGATTTAACATCTGCGGAAATAGCGACACTAAAAAGCCTAAAATTTAACAAGATGTTAAAAAGGTCAGCCTGAAGGACTGGACCTGCGTACAGGATATCATTGAGCGAGGTACCGTTATCTGTACTTGCACTAGCATCTAGGACCACGCGTAGCTTAGTGGTCACTTTATCCTCTCGAATAACAGCATGGTGAGGAATATAGTAGTCCATTTCTCGCTCCTTATAATTTCGTTTGGGCAACCCACATTCAGGTAAAATATTCTGCACCAAAGAAATATAATTGTTCTGTAGATAATCCCGTATGACGTCATCATAAAGAAGCTTGACGTTAGGAAGCGATTTAAGTTTACGTTCGAGGCTATAGAATCTCTTGCGCGCTATATCAAAAGAATTTCCTAACGCTGACGCGTCTGTTTTCAGTGGTAAAGCTGCAACATACTTGCCATTTGGAGCGCGGGTAATTGTGCTACAATAAAAATCTTCACAGTGTTTATCATCCACACTCCCAACGGACGAAGCAGTAACATCTTCAATCTCCCAAAACTTACGAAGATCGAAGTTATCGAAAGAACTCGCAAAGAAAGACAAAGTGTCAGTTGAAGGTTCGATAATAGGTGCTTCTCCTAGAAGTATGTAGCCGAGCATAGTCTCCAATGCATCGGGGCAACCGGGTGCGCTGGTCACGGTACCGGGTCGCAATAACTTAGCGAACAACGTGACTCCAAGTAACATGTCAATATTACCTGGCACACCCCAGCTGTCATCAGCGAGTAGTTTAGGATCAATATGCTTCAATTCGGCAGTATCTATAGCGCCCAGAGGAAGCTGCCCGGTTATCTGATCCAAAACTAGAGCATCAATTCTATACCTTTTTTTTTTTTTTTTTTTTTTTTAAAGTGTTCCTTCAGTTGCTTTTGCCAGGGCCGCGGTAACTCTCTTTCAAATTTATCCGCGACCCAGACAGGCATCGGCCCTAATGGACCCCGTCAGTTTTGCTGACATCTCTTTGAGGCGCGCGTGGAACACTACGCGCCGTCGACTCAGGCCTGGTCCTTATCGGACGGCGAGCTACCCATTACTCGCCGTCCGCAAGCCCGCGCCTACGGTGGCCGGGAATCGGCTTGCGACTCCCGATGCCCAGGGCGTCTCCTGCGGTGGCTAGGGGCGCGAGGGAGTCTCCGTTGCGTCTCCCTCACGCGTTCCGCCTCCTCCTTCGCGAGCATTACTGCTTCGCAGAAGGAGGTGACAGCTTCCCATGCCCTCTCGCCCCGTACCATGGACCAATCAATCAATTCTATACCTAGGCTGCGAGCAAAACCGTGAACTGAACGTAAAATTCACCGAGCCACGAACGGCCTGCGATGTGCCACCAATACCACGAACGGTAGTTATTGAGTCCGTATGTATAGTTAGACCGAGCATACGGCAGCAACGCGATGTCATATAATTCTTTTGCGACCCAGGGTCCAAAAGACATCTAACCACCACGCCCTTACCCTTCCTACCCGCCACTAACACCTTGGCAGTAGCCAGAACTTCGGTACTACGTGTGGCCTGGATTTGAGCAGAAGAATGCGTACACAACGCCACACGATGAGAAGTAGCTGGATCGGCCGCAGAAACGGAGGCTGGGTCGCTAGCGGGCACCAGCGCAGGGGCTTGCGTCGATTGCTCAAAATGCAATAAGGAATGATACTTACCGTTGCATTTCCTACATGTTGACTTAGATAGGCACTTAGAGGCGGTATGTTGGCTACTTAGGCAGTTAACGCATCTGTGATTGTCTTTTACAAACTTAAATCTATTATCCGCGCTCAACTTTTGAAACGCTTTGCACGTATACAAGTTTTTATGCGGGGATTGACAGAGTGAACATTTAGATTCAGTAGCCACAAACACCTGCGATATATTAGATGAAGTGCTGGGTCTACCTGCGGGGGCGGGCTTAGTTGCCGCAGAAGAGATACGATGTAAGATTTTTACTTGTTCACGAACAAACTTAACGAAATAATCATAATCCAACTCTTGTTGATTACGAAGCGACATTTCAAAATGTTTTGCTGTATCTGAGTCTATTAACTTAAGACCCCAATGAATAAATATAAAATCATCCAAGTTATGTATTTTTAATTGTTTGAGTCCAGCAACCGTAGAAGTTAATTTATCGAAACCTTGTTCAATATTAGCGGGTGTCGTTCCGAACGACTTCAATGAGAACAGTTGATTTAGATAATTAGTGGCGAGCGCGCGAGTATCCAGGTACTTTGCGATAAGCGCATCCCAGACAACGCGGTAATTATCGCCAGAAGGTACAATACCTACTGCCACATTCCTAGCCTTTCCCTTTAGACAACTCAACAGATAATGAATGCGATCAGAATCTGATAAATCTGCGTTCGTATGTATAATACGTTTGAAAGTCTCATAAAAGAACGGAAAGCTCTGAATATCACCGTCAAAGGCAGGCAGCTCAATTTTAGGTACCTTTATATGATGAGCACTAGGGCTCACTGTCGGGCTAGGTTCCTTGGAAACAGTTGATTCAGTTAATGAAGCTAAAGTATTTTTTATCTCGTCGACCAAGTCATCAAATGAATGTAAGGCACTATAGCTTACTTCGCACTTTGGATCCAATGTCAATTTTAACATATTTATCTCGTCCATTATCTCATTGAATTCGCTACGTTGGCCGTCAATTTGTTTAGCCTGAGCAATAAAAGAATTACGTAATCTTTCTGTTGTTAAAGATTCTGTTGAATCCAAAATCCTTTGAACCCGCGCGAGATACGAGTCGCGTTTACTTTCCAATAATCTAAGTTTAACCTTGTCCGTCATAGTGAACAGAAGTTAAAATATGGAAACAAAAAAAAAAACAAATTTTTATCTTTTACGGAACCCGCGTAAGTGAAATTAGCGATCCACTCAAACTGATAACTCAACGAAAGATTTTACAACTTACGTAAACAATAGTACGGAACGATCCGTACACGCGAACCCTAACAATAATAAATTGTAAGGTGAAAAAAATATAAAACGTACAAAGTTTGAATAACGTACAAAGTTTGAACCGCGTACAAGTAACAAAGTCTAATACAAATAAAATAGTAAGCACGCGAAATACCTTATGAACGTACCCATCTACCTATATTTATGATTAGCTTAGAGATACCTACAACCCGATAATTAACATTTATGTCGGATGCGAAGCGATATATTTTTTTTCCTTGTAGTATTCTATTTATATGAGATTAACTTACTCAATACATAGAATATGTACAGATTCTTAACCAACAATAAGTTAAGTGTGAAACTTAGAAACAAGTATGGTACTTATTTCCGTAAGCGATGCGATTGTGTTTGTAACGAAATACCTTCGTAAAACACAATAAAATTCCTAACAAGTAAATACGCAGCTGACCGTTCGAAGTAAATTATCTAGTAAGTACTACGCTTACAAGTTAGGTGCGGGGGTGATATGTATAAATATACGGCTGTTTCCTATGAGGAGAACTAAACGCGTAAAGTTTATACAAATCTGTTATTTTACCTGAAGGTTCCTATCAAAAGATCAAGTTACCTTACAAAATAAAATAACACGCGACGCAATGATAATCTGGTTAATTGCAATAATTAATCAAATGCGGTTGAGTCTAGAATTATAAAGAATACCTACTCGTGCAATACGAGTATAGTAGGCATTTACTTAACGAACCAACAGTAGTAGTGTATCGTCAAATAATCAATGTCATTCATTCTGCAAATCTCGATTAAAAAAAATGTAAAAGTTTCCAATGCGTGAATAAAAATTAACCGTACGATAACAAGAACTGGAATATTCCACAGTCACGTAGTAGGCCAACTTGAACGAATGTTTTAACTGACTACCCACAATTTTCGTACACGAACAAAAAAATATGTAATTACGACGAAAATTAACTGATTTATTAAATAAACTTATTTAGCGATATGAATCAACGTTGATATTCAATTAGATGTATTTTTCGGAGTTTCAATTAGTGAAATTAAAGATTTACGTTAACAATTAATTTGCCGGTAGAAAGTACTACACGCAAGGCAGCCAGCCTTATTCCCAACGCAATAGAGGCGAGAATTGTGTGATGATCTGCAATTAATATGGAAATTTCCCAAACTTTTTGCTTAAATTTAGACTTTTAGGACTTAAAATTAGGCTGTAAATAGGCCCAAATTTAATTTATCCAGTTCGAAGGACCAAAATGGTGCGTATAACCTCTAGAAGATTACTAGTAAAATCACACGCGATTGAACCTAAATTATTAGAGTAATCTAGGCTATAATTGCTGATTCAGCAGTGCTAAATTAAAGGAGAAAAGTACGCAGATGAGACGAAAGGCAATGGATAAAGTTCAATTTACTAATTATGCCACATACCTTTGAAACAGCGATTCCCATGCAGATGCAGATGCCACGTTCGAGAAGTTCAGCTCACAGATTAGGTACACTATGCTGGCCAGCGGTACACAACACAGTAGGTCTAGGTAATACAGATAACACTTTCCATGTAGGTTCAATTAAGAGTTTTGGGCGAGTGGGTGATTTTGTGCACCATCGCTGGCGGCAATTGGTGGCTGCGACGTAACGACCGTAGCGGCACGGCGGCGCGGAATATCACCAAAACAACGATAGGTGACACTTATTTAATAAACTGGAACTAGTATACCAATGCCTCTCGATGCCCTATGGTGATGTAATAAAATATGAACTATAAATTAGGAAGCGTAACCAAATACATCAATACCGGCATGACCCAGCCGTTGAAGGCGCGCACCTTGTTACCGCCCGATAAAAGACTATTTAGTACTCTTTTCAGGCGGCCAAAGAAGCGCTCCTTCAACGACTGTTTCACGTCAGTAGCATTGATGCCTAGTGCTTCCGACATACCCAAATACTTGTAAGTTTCGGTTGAGGAAAGGGATCGAAGGTGTATGGAATCCGAGAGTTGTATTCCCACGGATTCCATAATCTCCCCTCGCTTTACATGCATGACTGCACATTTGTCCACACCAAATTCCATACGGATGGCGTCACTGAAGGTTTCTGTTACCTTCAGTAGCTTCATCAGTTGCAAGTTGTTGGGGGCAAAGAGCTTCAGATCATCCATGTAAAGGAGGTGTGATATGACCTGACCACCTCTCCTCAACCGATAGCCCAGACCTGAACCCTCCAGCAGTGTACTGAGAGGGTTTAGGGCTAAACAAAACCACAGAGGACTCAGACTGTCGCCCTGAAATATTCCGCGCTCGATCCTTATAGGTTGGCTGTTTTCCTGAATCTGTCGACATCTTGGATAGTGAAGGACCGTCCTCCACTGCCCCATACATGACGTCAGGAAGGCGCGAAGAGTTGCATCAATTTTATACAACTCCAGCACCCTCATGAGCCATGTATGTGGCACTGAGTCATAGGCCTTCTTGTAATCTATCCAACATGTCGCCAGATCCTTGCGGGAACGGCGAACCTGTTGGCTAATAGCAATGTCTATGAGGAGCAGCTCCTTAGTACCGCGGGACCCGTTCCTACATCCATTCTGAGAAGCAGACATGATGGCGTTATTGTCAATATGTTGATTAATCTTCGCTCTCAGAATGGATGTAAGAACTTTATAGACCGTCGGTAAGCACGTTATCGGTCTATAATTTTTAGGATCCGCAGTACTACCTGATTTGTGGAGCAGGTGGGTCATTCCTGTCGTTAGGAACTGGGGCAGTGATCCTGACTCTAAGGCAGACTGGAACTGAGTTGCCAAACGAGCGTGCGATCTTTGGAACCATTTAATCCAAAAGTTGTGCAGTCCGTCTGGCCCTGGAGATTTCCAGTTAGGCAACGGACGGACTGCACTAGCCACATCTTGGGGGCTGATGGTAATTGCCCCCATTTGTGGTATCGGATCGCACGCCCGTTCGACCTCCCGAGTCCAGTCACCCTCGGTGTGACTGACAGGCACCGACCAGATATCGCGCCAGAACGAACACATGGCGTCGTTATCCGGTAGGCGCGTATCAGTCACACCTTGGTTGGGTTGCTCCCAAGCCCTATAAACCCACCTTTCGTTGCTCTGGAATGTGCGATTCTGAGTGTATCGCTCCACTCGCCGCTTGTACCGACGAATACGGTTTGCCCATGCATAGATTTTCTGCTTCAGGAAGTCGATACGCTCTGTGACGCGGGACATATAATCTCGAGAACTGATATCAGTCCCTGAGAACGCCCGCCTCACAAAGCGCATCACTCTAGGGCGAGTGTTGCCCTCCCTGAAGCAGATAAGCTTGCCGATGAGTGCTCTAGCCTCACCGATACGACGCTCAATCCTGCACTGCCAAGCTGGTATAGCTGGTCGTGTAGCTCTGTCAGTTTTGGGAAACATGACGTTAGCTACACGACATGCTGCTGCAGCCGCACAGTACAAGATCGAGTGGGTGTCGGCAAGGTCTTTGCTGCTATCAAAAACATTTGACAGCTGCGAATCTAGAGCACACACCAGCGCCCTATTTTTCTTATGCATGGGCAAACGAGGTAGTCGAGGTCTTATTATTCTATTATTATTATTCTTTTATTCAACTTTTTTCTTATTGTTTACATTTTTAAATATTTTTACAAAACACACAAAAAAGAAAAACATTTAAAAATATAAAAAATAGAGGCCCACCGGTATCGGGAACAGGGTCCAAGCTACCGGCGGTCAGGGCTCCAGAGAGAGGAACCTCCTAACAATACGAGCCGTGTCCAGCAGTACTGCTTTCTGGATCAGGCCCTTGACCCAGCCGCCTAACGAGAGCCTCCTAAGGTGTTGGTCGAGGCTCGTGGCTATTAAGCCATGGGCTGACACGACTATCGGTACAATGATCGCTGTATCCACATCCCACATGTCGACAACCTCGCGAGCCAAGTCAAGATACTTGATTTGCTTATATTTCTCGGCTTTCACGAGGTTCCCGTCATGCGGGACAGTTATGTCAACAATCATTGCACGCCTCTCGGTTCGGTCCACCACCACTATATCAGGCTTATTAGCGATAATAGTCCTGTCAGTGATGATGGACCGATCCCAGTACAATGTGATATTGCCATTCTCGAGAACTGGGTCGGGCACATACCTGTAGTACGGCACCTCCGACGCCACAAGAGTGTATTTCAGAGCAAGTTGCTGGTGGATAATCCTGGCTACAAGGTTGTGCCTATGCAAGTACTCTTCGTTAGCTAGACGAGAACAACCAGAGATAATGTGGCGGATCGATTCACCCGGACGGTGACATGCCCGACAGATGTCAACCGTGCCATCCTTCACAATAAATCTCCGGTAGTTATTCGTCATGATAACTTCGTCCATAATTGCACAGACGAAACCTTCGGTTTCCCCAAAGAGGTCACCGAATCGCAGCCAGGCTACGGACGCTGATTGATCTACATCGGACCCATGTAGGGCCCGGAAAAAGCGTCCGTGAAGCTCCTTACTCTGCCATACCTCCTTGCGATCGTTAGTGTCAAGCACTACAGGCTTGCGCCAGTTCTCATTCGCCAAGGAGAGCGGGGTGAGTCCCTTGTCCACTGCTACTACATCTCGATGAATACCCACGTCGGTGTTTAGAAAATATTCTCTGAGATTGCATATCTCGCGGTTGTGGAGGTTTTTGGCATTTAAAAAGCCTCGGCCTCCACACTTCCGCGGGATATACAATCTCATGACTGACGATCGTGGGTGATGCATTCGATATGCAGTCAGCAGTGTACGGACCCGCCTATCCAGGGCGTCAAGTTCCGTTTGAGTCCATTTGAGTATGCCGAAAGAGTACATCAGTACCGGCATGACCCAACCGTTGAAGGCGCGCACCTTGTTTCCGCCCGACAGAAGGCTATTGAATACCTTCTTCAGGCGGCCAAAGAAGCGTTCCTTCAACGATTGCTTCATATCAGTAGTACTGATACCTAACGCTTCCGACATACCCAAATACTTATAGGTTTCGTTTGGAGAGAGGGATCCCAGGTTTATGGAATCCGCAAGTTGAATTCCTACGGATTCCACAATCTCCCCTCGCTTTACATGCATGACCGCACATTTGTCCACACCAAACTCCATCCTGATGGCGCTACTAAAAGTTTCAGTTACCTTTAGTAGCTCCATCAGCTGAAGATTGCTGGGGGCAAAAAGCTTCAAGTCATCCATGTAAAGGAGGTGAGATATAACCTGACCACCTCTCTTCAACCGATAGCCTAGCCCTGAATTCTCCAGCCTCATGCTTAGAGGATTCAAGGCAAGGCAAAACCAAAGTGGACTCAAACTATCGCCCTGGAATATACCTCGCTCGATCCTTACAGGTTCGCTATTCCTCTGGATATTTCGACATCCTGGATAGCGAAGGACTGTGCTCCATTGCCTCATACACGACATCAGGAAGGTGCGTAGAGTTGTATCTATTTTATACAATTCTAGCACCCTCATGAGCCATGTATGCGGCACCGAGTCATAGGCCTTCTTATAATCTATCCAACATGTCGACAGATCCTTTCGGGAACGCCGAACCTGTTGGCTAATGGCCATATCAATAAGGAGTAGCTCCTTAGTACCGCGGGACCCGTTCCTACATCCATTCTGAGAGACTGACATGATGGAGTTATTGTCAACGTGTTTATTAATTTTTACTCTCAAAATGGATGTAAGAACCTTATAGACCGTTGGTAAACATGTAATTGGTCTATAATTTTTGGGTTCCGCGGTGCTACCAGACTTGTGGAGCAGGTGGGTTATTCCTGTTGTAAGGAACTTGGGTAGCGAACCAGACTCTAAGGCTGCCTGGTACTGAGATGCCAAACGAGCGTGTGACCTTTGTAGCCACTTGATCCAAAAGTTGTGCAGTCCGTCCGGTCCTGGAGATTTCCAGTTCGGCAACGGACGGACTGCACGGGCTACATCTTGGGGGCTGATCGTGATAGCCCCCATTTCTTGTAATGGATCACACGCTCGTTCGACCTCCCGAGTCCATTCACCTTCGGTGTGACTGACAGGCACCGACCAGATACTGCGCCAGAATGAACACATAGCGTCATCATCCGGCAGGTGCGTATCAGTCACACCTTGGTCGGGTCGCTCCCAAGCCCGATAAACCCACCTTTCATTTCTTTGGAATGTGCGATTCTGGGTGTATCGCTCCACTCTCCGCCTGTACCTACGAATACGGTTTGCCCATGCATACACTTTTTGCTTCAGGAAGTCGATGCGCTCTGTGACATGGGATATATAGTCTCGGGGGCTGACATCAGTCCCCGAAAACGCCCGTCTCACAAAGCGCATCACTCTTGGGCGACTATTGCCCTCCCTGAAACAAATTAGTTTGCCGATGAGTGCTCTGGCCCCACCAATACGACGTTCGATCCTGCACTGCCAAGCCGGTACGGCTGGTTTCGGTCGTGTAGCTCTGTCATCTGCAAATTTGACATGAGCTACACGACATGCCGCTACAGCCGCGCAGTACATAATCGAATGTGTATCAGTGAGGTCTTCGCAGTCATCAAAATAGTTTGACAACTGCGAATCCAGAACAGCCACCAGCGCCCTATTTTTGTTATGCATGGGCAAACGAGGTAATCGTGGCCTAAGTTCGGGTGGCATGTAGCGATTATCCCGAATAGCACACTCCAAAGCACTCCTCAATTCCTCATTGCACTGGGTACTTACGTTTGTAACCCTGTCACTACTCTCCACGTCAGCATTGATGGCAATATGGTTTGACTGTGGTGGTACCACAGCCTGCGACGATGGGGCAGTGACACGGTTACCCATTTCCGTTCGGAGGCGATCAAGTACAGTATCATCCAACATACGATTACGCTGGATGACCCGCACCTGATCCGAAAGTCGTTGGGCCGAAACGTTGACGGCTGGCTCAAGCACCTGAAACAAAGAGAGCATCCGGACACGGTACGCGGTCAGGTTGTTTCCTCCCTCTGTAGCCCCAAAGTATGCGCGAGTTAAGGAACCCCAATCCCCCAATATTAGCTTCATCAGCCAATAATTATATTATATTAGAATAACAGCTATATGTCAGCATATAATATCTAGGACATGCGTCATTAGCAGAGATGATTGGTTAGCAATAAGATTAGTATATAAGATCAACATTTTGTAGAATTAAGTAATTACTGTCTTGCTGTAACTGGGATCAAATAAAGTTTATTTTTAAACTCTTCCGTTGTCGCTTACTTAATTGGCGCAGCCGGTAGGATCTCTGTAGTCAGTCTGTCACGTATCCACATCTACGGGAAGCAGCCGACGTCCGTTTCAACGGTTCAGCAGAGATCACCGAACAAACAAATACATTAAGAAGCCACATCAAGCCAGGAGAGGACCAGGAGCCAAGCAGTAATTCAGGGATCATGAAGATAGCTGCGGAATTGTGAGTAAATCTTTTCACCTTCCTCTCAGCTCTTCCATTTGCATCCCAACCTTGTATTAATCTATGTTGTGTGTATTATTAGGGCTTGGACAACGCCGTAATAATATTTTATAGATTGTTAGTTGTAGTAAATAGTTAGGGATAATTTATTAATTTTTGTGCTTACTTTTTGTGAAGCTTCGTTATTTCACTTCATAATGGAAGGTATAAACCGTGTTCCGCAAGAGATGGTAAACATAATTCCAGTATTTAATGGCGATGTTAGAGCGTTACCCTTATTTATTAAAAAATGTGAATACATTTTAACAACATTCCAAGGGAGCGTTGTACAAAACAATTATTTATTTCATGTAGTAACAAGTAGATTAACAGGCGAAGCAGCTAGTTTGGTAGGCGAAAGGGACTCTATAAATACGTGGGATGAGCTAAAAATGCTGTTAAATCAACACTTTGGCGACCCACGTACTGAAGATTGTCTAGCAATGGAGTTAGAATCCTGTAAAATTAACAAAGGTGAAAGTTACTTAGATTTGTGTCATAGGATACAGCATACGAGAAGCATTTTATTTTCCAAAATATCAGAGGCTATTGCTGATGACTCTTTACGGAAGGCTAAGCAGATAATCTACAGTAATAGGGCGATGAATGTTTTTCTATTCAATTTACCGCCATTCCTAGTTAGGTTAGTTCGTTTACGCGACGTTTCGACATTGGAAGACGCGTTGAAAATTGTTTTAGAAGAACAGAACTTTCAATCAGTCTATAATTCTAAAACAAACGAGCACCGCAATTATAATAGATCTAATAAAAATATTTTTTCCGATTTCAATAGTGCGAAGTATAATTCGCAGAGCCTATCCAGTGCAGTTGCACCGAATAACGCCACGAGTAGTTCAATTACGATGAACAATTCGCAGCAGTTTAGGAATTATAGGCAACATTATAATCAAAATAATTTCAATCGGACAAATAATAATGATCATAACAATAGGACAAGTAGGTCACAGTTTCCGATGGCGCAACAAAGCCAACAGTCCACGGCATATGCACCGCGAACGTCACCTTTTGCAGCGCAAGCATCTCCGCCGGGTTCAAAGTCGAACACTGACGTTACTATGCGCACTGCAAGTTCACGCCGTGTTAATTACACTAATAATCATAGCTATAACGAACCAAGTTTTGACAACTCAAATAATGAGTTCCAGGAAATTCCTGAAGATCCCAGACAGGGAAATTTTTGTATAACCGCCTCTACCCTAGAGAGCGAATAAAAATTAATTGCAATAAACGTCTTAACTTACCACACATAGTTGTACCAGAATTAAATGCAGTGTTTATGATAGATACAGGCAGTGTTAGGTCTTTCATAAGCCCACACATTGCAAACAAGTACTTTAGGGATCGGTTGCAATATGAACCCTTCGAAGTTGTTAGTACTCACGCATCGAGTGTTCATAGCGAAACGGCATTTATTCCTTTACCAGCTACGTTTTGCAGTAAGGAATTTCATAAATTTTATGTTTACAGTGTTGATGATAGGTATGATGGGTTAATAGGTAGTAACCTACTTAAACAGTTACAGGCAAAAATAAACATGGAAAGTCAAGTTTTACATTTAAAAAATGCGAATATTCCAATAATATACGCACCACCTATGAGAGAGGTATATCAATTGCCATCTCGTAGTGAATTAAGAGTTAGATTGCCAGTCAACTTACTAGACGGGGAAGCTATACTACAATTTAAACAATTTTCGGAAGGGATTCGAATGCCCACCGCATTAGTTAAGTGTATTAAAGGTTACGCATCAACCGTTATTCAGAATTATACGGAGGAAACCAGAACCTTAGTGGTAACAGGACCTTTTACGGTCGAACCTTACAGGCAGAACCCATCTGTTCACATTAATTTTACAGAAAATAACATAGAAATAGATAGGATGCTAACAGATAATTTAAAAAAATTACAGTTAGACCACATGAATTCTGAGGAACGTAAAACCATCGAAGGGCTATGTAATGAGTATAAGGACATATTTTATTGTGAGAATATTCCATTAACGTTTACAAATCAAGTAAAACATAGAATTAGAACAAGGAATGAAGATCCTATAAATATTAAAGCACATAGGTTACCTCCCATTCAATCGAAAGAAATTAGGAATCAGGTAGATAAAATGTTAAGGGACAATATCATCCAGGAATCACACTCCCCCTGGAGTGCTCCCGTACATTTAGTGCCAAAAAAATTAGATTCATCAGGACAGCAAAAATGGAGGATGGTAGTTGATTATAGACGTCTCAATGAAATTACTACCGATGACAAATACCCTTTGCCCAACATAAATGATTTATTTGATATGCTAGCACTGACCTCTATTATACAAGTACGCTGGACTAAACATACTATATGAAATGACAGTTGATTTTTGTGCTGATTCAAAGCGCCCCGCTCGAGCGTATCAGGAACTAAAATTGACACATTTAGAGATAGGATACTACCAATATTTATAAAAATAAGGTAATACTAATATATTTGACTGGAAATATTATAATATTGTAACTAATATATCAGTATTAGTGATATTTTTAAATTGCACTAATATCAAAATAGTAGACTTGGCAAGGCGTATCACTCATCTACTGTATTTATTTATTATTATTTATTATATACTTTACTGTGTTCTTTACTGTATTGACTTCTCGTAGTATGTTGGAACTAAATATCTCATATTTGTATTGGTGATGAATATTATATGAATGCCTAATAATCAGTGATAATATGTTCAATAGCGATGTGTAATACTAAATTCTGGAATCATCATCATGATCATCCACGGCCCGACTTCGCCCATTGCTGAGCACAGGCCTCTCTCTTGTACCAATCACTACGTTCCTGAACCTGGAATTAATTCTGGAACAATATCATGATAATTATAATTTTATTAACAAATGTTTTGAAGTCAAACAATTTATTATCTGCATTTGAAACAGAGCTGAAAACTGATTTCAGCGGGGGTTGGGTCATCTCGATAACTTATTTTCATTACTTTATTAAATATATATATTTATTTAGGTATGCATCATATAATATTTAGATCAGATTTAAACAATGCACCTGCCATGTTATCTCTTCACCACCCTTGGTTGACTAGTAGAGAATGCCTAAGGCATTAAGTCCGCCATTGTACCTTTGTGCATGAAGTTTAAATAAATAAATATAAGTCTTCACCTTGCTGGAATGCGATGTCACTCTTATTTGCACCTTAACACTACAGAGACAAGATCTCAGCGATGAGAGTGAGAAATACGTCCGTTGTAAATGATTATCCATCTCATTTATTATTATTATTATATAAATGATGTTCCCTTCACGAATCCGATGGGCCTACAACTAGTGTACTTGAGCGAGGAGATACTTGCTCAAATGTGATAGTTTTTAGGATACGTTGTTGGCCTAACCCCATATTTAAATCTCACTGATCTGACAGTAATGCGCTATAACTTTACTAGCACGCTATCCACTAGTTTATAGCTTGCAATCTGGCTGAAAATATTTTTAGTAACCGTTACAGCAATTATTCTATTACTTAAAAATTAATCATAATAAAAATAACTGTTTTTTTTCTCTTACGTATTAAATTATTCTCTCGATCGATAAAACCCATAAAAGTATTTCACCGAAAGCTGTGTCCCATCTCTAATATTAGTTCCATGCGACTCTCACCTTAATTCACGTTGCTATCAGCGCCAAAATGGCGATACTCAAATGTCTTCATTTTGTCATCGTTAATATGAAGTCCAGTGTACAATGTATGATAGAGGTCAGTGTATGCTAGGCAATAGTACCTATTTTACTACCTTAGATTTAGCTAGTGGATACCATCAAATCGAGGTCCAGAAAGAAGATAGGGCGAAAACAGCTTTCAGTACACCTTCAGGACATTATGAATTTAACAGGATGCCGTTTGGGTTAAAAACAGCACCTGCAACATTTCAGAGGGCTATGGATAACGTTCTAAGAGGTCTCCAGGGCTTACATTGCCTGGTGTACCTTGATGACGTCATAATTTTTTCTAAATCGCTGACTCAGCATGTAGAAAAACTTAGAGCAGTTTTTGATCGTTTTCGGGCGACAAATTTAAAAATACAACTCGACAAATCACATTTTCTTAGAAAGGAAGTTCTTTACTTAGGGCACACTATTACAAGTGAAGGATTGAAGCCAAATAATGATAAAATTGATGCAATCTTAAGATATCCTATTCCAGAAACAGTTACACAAATAAAAAGCTTTTTAGGACTCATTGGTTATTATAGGAAATTCATCAAAGATTTTGCAAAAATAACTAGACCTTTAACAGCTTGTTTAAAGAAAGGTCGTAAAATAATTATTAATGATGAGTATAGGGAATGTTTTGAAACATGTAAAAAAACTTTTAACAAACGCACCTTTATTACAGTATCCCGATTTTAGTAAAAGTTTTATTTTAACTACCGACGCATCGAATTTTGCAATTGGGGCTGTATTGACACAAGGATCAATAGGCTCAGACAAGCCAGTAGCATATGCTAGCAGGACTCTGAGTGACACAGAAGTAAAATACAGTACTATTGAGAAGGAGCTTTTAGCCATAATATGGGCAGTTAAGCATTTTAGGCCTTATCTATATGGCAATAAATTTATTATCTTTACAGACCATAGACCATTAGCATGGCTGTATTCATTAAAAGAACCCAACAGTAAGCTCACGCGTTGGCGTTTACGCTTAGAGGAATATGACTACGAGGTTAAGTACAAGAAAGGGCCTCAAAATACAAATGCAGATGCCTTATCTAGGATTAAAATTAATGCAATTAACGACGATTTAGATTCGATATTTGTTAACGTAGGTGATAGGAAAGAGCGAATACAAAAAATTATAGATGAAGAGCTGCAATTTGACGAAACGCCCATAGAAACGATAGAACTTTCGGATTCTGATGATGGCGTCACAGCTAATTCAGTTTCAAATAGGGAACATGAAGGTATTCCTATTTTAAATGAAGCTGTAGATACTAAAGCTAGACAAATTTTAGTTCACTCATGGTTTAAAGATAAATTGACAGTAAAGGATATTTCTAATAATAAACAGAAAATTTTTGAAGTTCACTTACCAACAAATAATGACAAATTAGTTAAAGACTTTCTAAAAGAATATATAGATCCTAAACATAAATATCATATTTATTTTGAACATCCATCGTTTAGAAAATCTTTTTCAAACATGGTTATTAACTTGTTTAAAAAGGGTTCAGTTAAGTTAACAGAATGTACAGAAAGAGTGATCAATTTGACAGAGTCAGAAGAGGATCAGAAAGAAGTTATTATGAAATACCACGACGGGAAAACCTGTCATAGAGGCATTAGGGAAACTTTAGCTAAACTTAAGAGATATTATTGGTGGCCAAACATGAAAGAAATAGTTACAACAGTTATTAACAGCTGCGAAATGTGTAGAAAAATGAAGTACGATAGAAAGCCCATTAAACCTCAAATTCAGTTAACCCAAACTCAGAATAGTCCATTCCAAGAAGCTTTTATGGATCTATTATACATTGAAGGAAAATATTATTTAACTATTGTAGATGCTTTTAGTAAATTAGCACAGGCAATAGAGGTACCTAATAGGAGACACCAGAGATAGTTAGAGCATTAATTAAATATTTTAGTATTTATGGATTGCCCAGTAGAATAAGTTGTGATTCAGGGACAGAATTTAATAACATGTTAATTAAGGAAATGTTAAGTCTATACAAAATAGAATTGCACATAGGGACTCCAAACAATCCCAGTTCTATGGCAATAGTCGAGAGATTCCATTCTACTATCATCGAAATTTACCGATTAGCAAAATATGAAAAAAACGATTTAGATGCAGCTTCCGTTATGACGTATGCTATTATGGCATATAATAACACCATACACTCAGCGACAGATTTTACGCCTTTTGAACTAGTCTTTGGGCATACCGATGCCGGAAATGTATTTAATGTCGATAGGGAGAAAAATTTAACTCAGAAATTATTATTAGATCATAGGAAACGTCTCAAAGTACTATACGAATTTGTAACAGATAAATTAAACACAGATAAACTTAAGGTAAGAGATAAGAAAGGAGGTGAAGAAACACCAGTCCTTAAGACAGGAGATACTATTTACATGAAGAATACTAGGACTAGGAAAGCTAAGGAAAAACCTCGCTATGAAAAAGCCGAAATCACTGGTAAAACCGAACGTAATATAGTGCCTGTAGAATTAAATAAAAGACCAACTAGAGTGGCGATAAAAAATGTAAAACGTCCTCCACAGGTCATGCCTAGTACTTCTGGTACTAGTGATGTCAGGATTCACGCTGGAACTCCAGAACTTCACTCGGAATCCGGGGATAGCGTCGTTGAAGATGGGAGTAGCGGTGAAGAAGAATAATTATTGGACTATATTTAAGATTTTAGATTTAGAATCCTTAAGCTTACAAATAGATAATAATATTCGCGATTTTAGCAATATGAAATCGAAAATTATAGAAAGCAAATTAAGTAATGAAACTTTAGGTATAGAAAACCAAATCGAGTATTTAATAAGACTTACTAAAGATAAATTATATCAAATTTTACCCCTTAATCATAGAAACAAACGAGCTTTGTTCAACCCTCTGGGCTCATTTGTAAAAGCTATATCTGGTAATTTAGATGAAGACGATGCAATTAAATATGATAAGGAAATCGTTTTACTCCAGAATAGAGAACATGCAGTCGAACGTAAAGTGTCATCAATGCAAAAAGCTTTCGATAAATTAGTTAATGACTCAGAAATCATAAATTCAAATATTAAAAGATTAGGCTCACACACTAATGGCATAGAAAAACTAGCTGAAAATGAATTCAAATTTAACAAGTTACTACGAATAATAGATACTATGTACCAAATTTTAAGCAACTTTCGAAATTGTTATGAGAACATACAAGAAATAGAGTCCGCAATCGCCTTTAGCAAACTAAATGCTTTGCACCAGTCTATTATAAATAGCACAGAACTGTACAGCAGTTTAGAAACAATTAGTAAACATGCTAGGACAATATATCCAGTTAGTAAAAGTAATTTAATAAAACTAGAACGTAATATCATAGTCAAATCATATTTAAATAACAATAGATTAGTATTTGTGTTAGAAGTCCCTCTAATAGACAACGAAACATATAATTATTATAAGGTTATTCCTATTCCTATTTTCCATTCTCCAGACACTTTTACCATTATTCCCAAATACCCTTACCTAATGGTGAATCGATTGAAATACATGCCCGTGGTAAACTCATGTACTGAAATTGAAAATGACAGATTTCTTTGTGATGAAAGTAATTTAGCTCAGAATCCAGTCGAGACCTGTATAGAACAAATTATGTTGATGAAGAATAACTACAATAGCTGCGTAAAGAATCGTATCAAGATAGAAAAGCCTAAGGTGCAGAAGATAACGGATAGCCAATGGTTGGTCTACACAGAGGACAACCTGATCATTACCGAAAACTGCAATGAGGAAATCCGCAAATACAACATCTTTGGGACCTATATCGTGACACTGAGTCAACAATGCGAGGCGCAAATAGGAGGAGTAATTGTTGGTGCCGCCACAAACACTACAATTTCCAGTTTCAAGCTCCCATTGGTCGAGATGCCAGAGCTTCAACAAGACATACAGACAAGGACGGAGAAGGTCGACCTAAGAAACGTGGACTTTAGTGACGTGAAAGAATTGTTACAAAGTGCCAAATTTAGTGAAAGTGACGATACAACCCAAATAGTGACAATAGAAATTAGCGTATGGACCATTTTAGAGTATATCATTATCATAATAATTATTGTCGTCATCTCATACAAATTAAATGTTTTTCGTTTTTGCCGAAATTCGCCGAAGTCATCTGCGACGCCTTCGGATAATTTCTCTCTTAGGGAGGGAGGAGTTAAGGAACCCCAATCCCCCAATATTAGCTTCATCAGCCAATAATTATATTATATTAGAATAACAGCTATATGTCAGCATATAATATCTAGGACATGCGTCATTAGCAGAGATGATTGGTTAGCAATAAGATTAGTATATAAGATCAACATTTTGTAGAATTAAGTAATTACTGTCTTGCTGTAACTGGGATCAAATAAAGTTTATTTTTAAACTCTTCCGTTGTCGCTTACTTAATTCGCGCATGACATTTTCATTGATGGATGGTGTCCATCTCATGCGCTGCACACTTCCGCCGGGTGCTGGGACCCTATCAGAGACGGGTAGGCCTCGAGGTCCTAAGCGGTCCAGCGGCCGGCGTCCTCCCCGACGACGCGCAGGTGGTGGTGTCGTCGGCGGCGAGAAATACTCGTCCCTCGAGCTCGACGCAACTGCCGCGGCCGATGTCACAGCACTCACGGTGGGGCTGGGTTCCGGCGGCGGCGAGGCGGAGCTGGGCGACGAGGCCGGAGGTGGTGGGCGTGCATTGCGTGCTGCAGCTCGCGTCAACATGACGTATATTCCATTTTTCTCGTTTCTTGTTGTAATTCGGTCATTTTAATTCGGTTTATTCGGTCAGTTTTCATTATATTATTGTTTAGTTTTTTTTTTTCTTGGTTTCATTTTGTTTTGAAGAATTTAGGTAGTTAAAATTAAATATATTGTAAGAAATTACGAAGAGAAAAATTTTTTGGCAACCGTCTGTCAAGTCGAGCCACAGATTATTATTATGTCTTTTATTTAACTTTTTTCTTATTTATTACATTTTTAAATATTTTTACAAAATACACAAAAAAGAAAAACATTTAAAAATATAAAAAATAGAGGCCCACCGGTATCGGGAACAGGGTCCAAGCTACCGGCGGTCAGGGCTCCAGAGAGAGGAACCTCCTAACAATACGAGCCGTGTCCAGCAGTACTGCTTTCTGGATCAGGCCCTTGACCCAGCCGCCTAACGAGAGCCTCCTAAGGTGTTGGTCGAGGCTCGTGGCTATTAAGCCATGGGCTGACACGACTATCGGTACAATGATCGCTGAGTCCACATCCCACATGTCGACAACCTCGCGAGCCAAGTCAAGATACTTGATTTGCTTATCTTTCTCGGCTTTCACGAGGTTCCCGTCATGCGGGACAGTTATGTCAACAATCATTGCACGCCTCTCGATTCGGTCCACCACCACTATATCAGGCTTATTAGCGATAATAGTTCTGTCAGTGATGATGGACCGATCCCAGTACAATGTGATATTGCCATTCTCGAGAACTGGGTCGGGCACATACCTGTAGTACGGCACCTCCGACGCCACAAGAGTGTATTTCAGAGCAAGTTGCTGATGGATAATCCTGGCTACAAGGTTGTGCCTATGCAAGTACTCTTCGTTAGCTAGACGAGAACAACCAGAGATAATGTGGCGGATCGATTCACCCGGACGGTGACATGCCCGACAGATGTCAACCGTGCCATCCTTTACAATAAATCTCCGGTAGTTATTCGTCATGATAACTTCGTCCATAATTGCACAGACGAAACCTTCGGTTTCCCCAAAGAGGTCACCGAATCGCAGCCAGGCTACGGACGCTGATTGATCTACTTCGGACCCATGTAGGGCCCGGAAAAAGCGTCCGTGAAGCTCCTTACTCTGCCATACCTCCTTGCGGTCGTTAGTGTCAAGCACTACAGGCTTGCGCCGGTTCTCATTCGCCAAGGAGATCGGGGTGAGTCCCTTGTCCACTGCTACTACATCTCGATGAATACCCACGTCGGTGTTTAGAAAATATTCTCTGAGATTGCATATCTCGCGGTTGTGGAGATTTTTGGCATTTAAAAAGCCTCGGCCACCACACTTCCGCGGGATATACAATCTCATGACTGACGATCGTGGGTGATGCATTCGATATGCAGTCAGCAGTGTACGGACCCGCCTATCCAGAGCGTCAAGTTCCGTTTGAGTCCATTTGAGTATGCCGAAAGAGTACATCAGCACCGGCATGACCCAACCGTTGAAGGCGCGCACCTTGTTTCCGCCCGAAAGAAGGCTATTGAATACCTTCTTCAGGCGGCCGAAGAAGCGTTCCCTCAACGATTGCTTCATGTCTATAGTACTGATACCTAACGCTTCCGACATACCCAAATACTTATAGGTTTCGTTTGGAGAGAGGGATCTCAGGTTTATGGAATCCGCAAGTTGAATTCCTACGGATTCCACAATCTCCCCTCGCTTTACATGCATGACCGCACATTTGTCCACACCAAACTCCATCCTGATGGCGCTACTAAAAGTTTCAGTTACCTTTAGTAGCTCCATCAGCTGAAGATTGCTGGGGGCAAAAAGCTTCAAGTCATCCATGTAAAGGAGGTGAGATATAACCTGACCACCTCTCTTCAACCGATAGCCTAGCCCTGAATTCTCCAGCATCATGCTTAGAGGATTCAAGGCTAGGCAAAACCAAAGTGGACTCAAACTATCGCCCTGGAATATACCTCGCTCGATCCTTACAGGTTCGCTATTCCTCTGGATATTTCGACATCCTGGATAGCGAAGGACTGTGCTCCATTGCCTCATACACGACATCAGGAAGGTGCGTAGAGTTGTATCTATTTTATACAATTCTAGCACCCTCATGAGCCATGTATGCGGCACCGAGTCATAGGCCTTCTTATAATCTATCCAACATGTCGACAGATCCTTTCGGGAACGCCGAACCTGTTGGCTAATGGCCATATCAATAAGGAGTAGCTCCTTAGTACCGCGGGACCCGTTCCTACATCCATTCTGAGAGACTGACATGATGGAGTTATTGTCAACGTGTTTATTAATTTTTACTCTCAAAATGGATGTAAGAACCTTATAGACCGTTGGTAAACATGTAATTGGTCTATAATTTTTGGGTTCCGCGGTGCTACCAGACTTGTGGAGCAGGTGGGTTATTCCTGTTGTAAGGAACTTGGGTAGCGAACCAGACTCTAAGGCTGCCTGGTACTGAGATGCCAAACGAGCGTGTGACCTTTGTAGCCACTTGATCCAAAAGTTGTGCAGTCCGTCCGGTCCTGGAGATTTCCAGTTCGGCAACGGACGGACTGCACGGGCTACATCTTGGGGGCTGATCGTGATAGCCCCCATTTCTTGTATTGGATCACACGCTCGTTCGACCTCCCGAGTCCATTCACCTTCGGTGTGACTGACAGGCACCGACCAGATGCTGCGCCAGAATGAAGACATAGCGTCATCATCCGGCAGGTGCGTATCAGTCACACCTTGGTTGGGTCGCTCCCAAGCCCGATAAACCCACCTTTCATTACTTTGGAATGTGCGATTCTGGGTGTATCGCTCCACTCTCCGCCTGTACCTACGAATACGGTTTGCCCATGCATACACTTTTTGTTTCAGGAAGTCGATGCGCTCTGTGACATGGGATATATAGTCCCGGGGGCTGACATCAGTCCCCGAAAACGCCCGTCTCACAAAGCGCATCACTCTTGGGCGGCTATTGCCCTCCCTGAAACAAATTAGTTTGCCGATGAGTGCTCTGGCCCCACCAATACGACGCTCGATCCTGCACTGCCAAGCCGGTACGGCTGGTTTCGGTCGTGTAGCTCTGTCATCTGCAAATTTGACATGAGCTACACGACATGCCGCTACAGCCGCGCAGTACATAATCGAATGTGCATCAGTGAGGTCTTCGCAGTCATCAAAATAGTTTGACAACTGCGAATCCAGAACAGCCACCAGCGCCCTATTCTTGTTATGCATGGGCAAACGAGGTAATCGTGGCCTAAGTTCGGGTGGCATGTTGCGATACTCCCGAATAGCACACTCCAAAGCACTCCTCAATTCCTCATTGCACTGGGTACTTACGTTTGTAACCCTGTCACTACTCTCCTCATCAGCGTGGTTGGACTGTGGTAGCACCACAGCCTGCGACGTTGGGGCAGTGACACGGTTACCCATTTCCGTTCGGAGGCGATCAAGTACAGTATCATCCAACATACGATTACGCTGGATGACCCGCACCTGATCCGAAAGTCGTTGGGCCGAAACGTTGACGGCTGGCTCAAGCACCCGAAACAAAGAGAGCATCCGGACACGGTACGCGGTCAGGTTGTTTCCTCCCTCTGTAGCCCCAAAGTATGCGCGCATGACATTTTCGTTTATGGATTGTGTCCATCTCATGCGCTGCACACTTCCGCCGGGTGCTGGGACCCTATCAGAGACCGGTAAGCCTCGAGGTCCTAAGCGGTCCGGCGGCCGGCGTCCTCCCCGTCGACGCGCAGGTGGTGGTGTCGTCGGCGGAGAGAAGTACTCGTCGCTCGAGCTCGACGCAACTGCCACAGCCGGTGTCACAGCACTCACGGTGGGGCTGGTTTCCGGCGGCGGCGAGGCGGAGCTGGGCGACGAGGCCGGAGATGGTGGGCGTGCACGTCTTGCAGCGGCAGCTCTCGTCAACATGACGTAGTTTTCATTTTTCTCATATTTTGTAATTCAGTTTATAAATCGGTCATAATTTTGATAATGTTATTGTATTATGTTTTTTTTTTCTTGGTTTCATTGTATATATATATCTGCACTATTTAGATGGTTGAAATTTTATATTTTGTAATAAATTTGGTAGAGAAAAATTTTGGCATCCGTCTGTCAAGTCGAGCCACAGACTTATTATTATTCCGTTTATTTAACTTTGTACACACTTTATATTTACATTTTTAAATATTTCTTTATAAAAAACAAATCATTAAAAAAAACATTTAAAAATATAACAAAAATGGTTGTCCACCGGTGTCGGGAGCAGGGTCCAAGCTACCGGTGGTTAGGCCTCCAGAGACAGGAACCTCCTCACAATGCGAGCCGTATCGAGGAGTACTGCCTTCTGTATCAGGCCCTTGATCCAACCGTGCAGTGACAGCCTCGACAGATGGTCGTCGAGGCTCTTGGCCATCAGGCCGTTGGCCGTAATGACAATCGGCACAATGATCGCCGAGTCCACATTCCACATGTCGACAACCTCGTGTGCTAAGTCGAGATACTTGATTTGTTTCTCTTTCTCAGCTTTCACGAGGTTCTCGTCATGCGGAATGGTGACATCGATTATCATTGTGCGGCGCGCTAATCGGTCTATCACCACTATATCTGGCTTATTAGCAACAATAGTCCTATCAGTGATGATAGACCGATCCCAGTACAACGTGACATGGTCATTTTCGAGAACTGGGTCGGGCACATACTTGTAATACGGTACCTCCGATTCCACTAGATTGTACTTCAAAGCAAGTTGCTGATGAATAATCCTGGCAACTTGATTATGCCTGTGCAAGTACTCGCCGTTAGCGAGACGAGAACAACCAGAGATAATATGTCTGATGGATTCACCCGGACGGTGGCATGCCCGACATATGTCAACCGTGCCGTCCTTCATTATATGTCTCCGGTAGTTATTCGTCAGGATAACTTCGTCCATAATTGCACAGACAAAACCTTCAGTTTCCCCGAAAAGGTCACCGAAACGTAGCCAGGATACGGACGCTGGGAAATCTACATCGGACCCATGTAGAGCCCGATAGAAGCGTCCGTGTAGCTCCTTGCCTTGCCATACCTCTTTGCGTTCATCAGTAGTTAGTATTACAGGCTTGCGCCAGTTCTCTTTAGCCATGGACAACGGGGTGAGTCCCTTGTCCACTGCGACCACATCCCGGTGCATACCCACTTCAGCTTTTAAAAAATATTCTCTGAGGCTGCACACCTCGCGGTTGTGAAGAGTCTTGGCGTTTAAAAAGCCTCGACCCCCACACTTCCGCGGGATGTACAGTCTCATCACTGATGATCGCGGGTGATGCATCCGGTTTGCGGTCAGCAGTGTCCGGACCCTCCTATCGAGGGCGTCGAGCTCGGTCTGAGTCCATTTGAGTATACCGAAAGAGTACATCAAAACCGGCATGACCCAACTGTTGAAGGAGCGCACCTTATTTCCGCCTGACAAAAGGCTATTTAATACCTTTTTTAGGCGGCCAAAGAACCGCTCCTTCAGCAGTTGCTTCATGTCAGCACTGTTGATGCCCAACGCTTCCGACATACCCAAATACTTGTAAGTTTCGGTCGAGGAGAGGTGTCTGAGGTGTATGGAATCAGAGAGTTGAATTCCCTCGGATTCCATAATCTCCCCTTGCTTTACATGCATGACTGCACATTTGTCCACACCAAATTCCATCCTGATGGAGTTACTGAAGGTTTCAGTTACCTTCAGTAGCTCCGTCAGTTGGAATTTGTTGGGGGTAAAGAGTTTCAGATCATCCATGTAAAGGAGGTGAGATATGACCTGACCACCTCTTCTCAACCGATAGCCTAGTCCTGAATCCTCCAGCAGTGTACTTAGAGGATTCAGGGCTAAGCAGAACCAAAGTGGACTCAAACTGTCGCCCTGAAATATCCCCCGCTTAATCCATACAGGCTCATCATCCCCCTGAATCGGTCGACATCCTGGATATCGAAGGACTGTCTTCCATTGCCCCATACATGACTCAAGGAAGGTGCATAGAGTTGTATCTATTTTGTACAACTCCAGCACCCTCATGAGCCATGTATGTGGCACAGAGTCGTAGGCCTTCTTGTAGTCTATCCAGCATGTCGAGAGATCCTTGCGGGATCGACGAACCTGCTGGCTTATGGCCATGTCAATGAGGAGTAGCTCCTTAGTGCCGCGGGACCCATTCCTACATCCATTCTGAGAGGTAGACATTATTGAGTTAGCTTCAATGTGTTTATCAATTTTTGCTCTCAGGATGGATGTAAGAAGTTTATAAACCGTCGATAGACAAGTAATTGGTCTATAATTCTTGGGTTCCGCGGGACTACCTGTCTTATGGAGCAGGTGGGTAACGCCTGTTGTTAAAAACTGCGGCAGCGACCCAGTCTCTAAACATGACTGGAATTGAGATGCCAGTAACGCGTGTGAGCTGCCATACCATTTTAGCCAAAAGTTATGCAGTCCGTCCGGTCCCGGAGACTTCCAATTCGGTAGCGGACGAACTGCTTTGGCTACATCAGGTGGACTGATGATTACTTTTTCCATATCTGGTATAGCATCACACACGCGCTCGACATCACGCATCCAGCCACCCTCAGTGTGACAGACGGGCACCGACCAGATGCTTCGCCAGAATGTACTCGTGGCGACATCATCCGGGCAGCACACGTCAGTCACACTGTGCTCAGATCGCTCCCAAGTTCTGTATACCCACCTCTCATCACTCTGGAACATGCGATTCTGCGAGTACCGGTCAACCCGCCGCCTATACCGCCGAATACGGCTGGCCCATGCACAAACTTTCTGCTTCAGGAAGTCGATGCGCTCCGTGACACGGGACATATATTCTCGAGGACTGATTCCAGTCCCCGAAAACGCCCGCCTCACGAAGCGCATCACGCGTGGTCGTGTATTGCCCTCCCTGAAACAGCATAGTTTGCCGATGAGTACCCTGGCCCCATCGATACGCCGTTGGATCCTGCATTGCCAGGCTGGCACGGCAGGCCTTGGCCGAATAGTCTCGTTTGGGAACTTAACATTGGCCAAACGACATGCCGCAACAGCCCCGCAATACAGGATTGAGTGCGTATCAACGAGGCTCTCGCTGCTTTCAAAGATATTCTTAAGCAGCGAGTCCAAGGCACACACCAGCGCCCTATTCTTCTTGTGCATAGGCAACCGTGGCAATCGGGGTCTAAGTTCAGTCGGTGTTGACCTATACTCGCGAAGCGCATCCTCCAGTGCGCTCCTCAATCTTTCATTGCACTGGCTACTTACTGTAACAACCCTATCATCTGCCTCTTCGGTAACATGATTGGACCGCGGCGGGATCACAATAGTGGCTGGCGGTGTCGCGGTCTGTGTCGGGGTTGAGACGATTTGGTTGTTCAGCACTTCTGAGCGCAGCCTATCAAGTGCGGCGTCGTCCAACCTGTGATTACGCTGGATGACCCGCACCTGATCCGACAATCGTTGGGCTGAGACGTTTACAGTTGGTTCAAGGTCCCGAAACAGAGACAGCATCCTAGCACGGTACGCAGTGAGGTTAGTTCCCCCCTCAGTAGACCCGTAATATGCGCGCATGACGTTCTCATTCATATTTTGAGTCCATCTCATGCGCTGCACACAACCACCGGCAGCGGGGACCCGGCTTGGAGCCGGTTGGCTCCTAGGTCCCAAACTCCTCGGCAGCCGGCCTCTCCCCTGCCGACGTACAGGTGTTGGCGACGTCGGCGGGGAAAAATACTCATCGCTCGAGCTCGACGCGGCATCAGCCACCGATGACACAGGTGATCCGAGGTCCGGCGGCGGCGGGGCGGAGCTGAGCGACGAGTCCGGGGGTAGAAGTCGTGCGCGACTAGCTGCTGCTCTCGTCAACATTATGCTTTTTCCTTAAACATTTTCACTTTTTCCTTAAACATTTTCACTCTATTTGACGTCGTCACTGACATGTCAACTGGTTTATTGTATTTTTTATGAATTGGATTGGTTTTTATTATTATTATTATTATGATTTTTTGATTCTGGACTATTTTTTTTGTTTTATTATAGGTACTCAATTGATTATTGTATTCATTATGACCAGTATTTAAAATTATTGCTAGTATTTTTTTTTAATTAATTATGTATTGAATTGTAACTATGTAGTTATTTTTGGGCGGCAATGTTATCATTATAAGTGCTATGTACGCCGTAATTGTCATGTGCATTGGTTCTGTGATTGCCCATTTCTTTCTCTGTCGATGTGAAATGCATGTGATGTAGCTTATAAATAAATACATAAGTATATTCAAATACTTCTCGCGTGATTGTTGAGGAAGAAAGCTCATTTGCGCATTATTAACAGTTTCAGTCAATTCTGTTGGTCAGTTCGGTCAAATAAACTACCTCGTCGTAATCACTCATTTTAGGTTTTCACTTGTTTTCAAGTTTCTTGTATTTAACCCAAGGTTTTAACAATATGACATGAAAAGAAAATGGCGCGCACAACACAAATTAAAAAAAGTACACCAAGAAGGTTCCGAGTCTGAGTTTTTAACAAATTAAAAAATGTTGTATGATAAATTCGGCACTATAGAGGTAGAAGTAAATAGGTTTATAGATGTTTTGAATTCACAAACTTAGTGCACACCATGTTGTAAATTCAATTTACTTTATCCTCTAGCGGATAAAAACGGCTTTAGCACTCAGATATGGAAGAGCAAAAATACTCTTTCCGAGATGGGGGGATGAAAAACTTATTTTTGTGTCTGCCTTTTTCTGTTGACAGTACGAAATAAGAGGCTCTTCCCGCATGACGTTCTTAAAAATACAACTGTAAATGGTGGAAGGTTAAATTGAATCAGGCATTAATCTACATACTCATAAAACCTCTGAGGTTTATCATAAAGCAAAAAGAAAAATCACCATTATATTTAAAAAAAACTATGATTTCCACAGTTAATCAAATAAGCGGAGACAAAGACAAAGTTGTCGCGTTGTCGTTGTCGATTAAAGTGGCGAATAGTTAGTGGAAATGTCACTACGCGAATTATAAGTTCACTTGTGGACAAAGGCTTTGTGGAGGATGTGAATTATGAACTGAATAGTATTACATATATAACTGCATTTAACGTATCGAGTCACGAGGTTTATGTATGACTAGCTGCCGTCCGCGGCTGCACCCTTGTGGTTTTAGTACCTGATATCTTAATGAATTATACCCTATGTGATTCTGATGTATAAACTATATTCCTGTAAGATTTTATCAAAATCTGTTTTTCTCCTCATAAACTCAAAAGCACTTAGCACATTACGCAATAAGGCTGCCGGTTTCCGATAAGAAATTATCGATGTGTCACTAATTAAACTCGAGTTTAGTCATGTAATTGGTATTCATTCAACCAATCACATCAGTTCTCCCCCTTTTTTCAATTTTTCACATTAATTTTGCGATCATTTTCGTCCTAGAAACTGAGCCATAAACTTTTATCGTTATGATTGTGGAAGTAGCTAACTATGTTTGGATGTGCCACACGATTAAATAAAATAAACATAACCTTCCTAAATCGACTTCTACCACAAATATCACTTATTTTCCCCACACTATATCGTTAACGAATCACTTGGCGACAGCCAAATTACCGCAAGTCGTGTGACACGAGGTCGACCCGCGTCCTTGTGTGGTTCAACAACCGTCATTTAAAATGAAAACAATTAGCATGGTACGCAGAGAAATTGTTAGTGTCAACAGGATGACTGTGCGTTGTCGGGCTTAGCGACGAGCGGTCAGCGAGCGATGGATGGCTCGAGTTGAACGATGTTATTTGATCACAGCAACAATAAATGCCAGCCATGCAAAATATAAAAAGTTTTTGTGAAACTCTGTGTGTCACGAATATCAACAAAAGTAAAAAGATCTTATGAAAGTGTTTTCTATGTAATTGAAAGATTGCCGCTTGGATAAAACGCCAATGTACGCTTAAACTTTACCGTACCCACGTTTACCAAAAATCACTTTATATCGAGTTCTTATCGTAACACCCTATCCAATAAAAATTCAAAATTACAGTGAGCTACTAGCTAATATCAGACAAAGTTAGGGCTCTATCAGTTGTCCAAACTTTGCTCGGACGGCTATTCTATTCTATAGTATGTAAAATCTCACTTCTCTCGGAACGACCAGGGTAAATGAACCGTGGAGAGTGTCGGTCTAGTATGAGATTTTATGAGGATGTTAAGTTCTCGGTTTATTGGTCGTTACAGGCTGACATACCTAGCATGTTTTTAAACCTGTTTCCTAAAACTGGAGCATGGCCGGAAGGCTTCAATTATTTACCTCCGCTACTAGACATCGCATCGCTATATTGATGGAATTAGGTATCCGCAGGACACGTATGTTGTTTAGATTTGAATTTGCTTCATTACAGCAGTGTAAACGGAAATGTTTTGTGGAAATATGTAATGTTAATTTCGTGCTGTACAGTTCTGTAAATCAGAGGTGAGCGTTAGATAGTTTGAGAAGTAGATAATAGATATTTTTAACAAGTACATGGCACTTAACAACATGGGCGTATCTCAATTAATCTTCAAGCGGTCGCGCGGCGTCGAAACGACCCCGCTCGATACATTTTCGTTCATAATATCGAGATTTCTTTCTAATTACAAATATTTCTCATTGTAATTGTAATTCATCACTGTAATTCGTTCACTACGCACGAAAACCACTCTATTCTATTCTTCTTCGCGCCTCCCGAGGGGCACAAAAGTATTTTTTTCAGTCTCGGTGCAGGCGTCGAAAAGCCTACGTGCGCCTGCCCGTTAAGAGAAGACCGATTTTTAATAAAACTAGACCTGAGTGCATTAAACACACTTTGATGCCTTTTATTTGATTTCAACAACTAATTCGTAAAAAAATCTAAATAATAATAAAAAAAAGAAGCAAATCTAAAATATTTTTTTTCAAGTGCAAAATTGGTTCCTGATCCAGAGAAAGTTGTTTAATTCTACGATTTTGTTTTTAATTTAAACAAACTATTTTAGCACAAAAATAGATAATGTGTGAATATAAATAGTGAATAATTGTTGCTTTATCGATGCTCTTAATTCCTGAAAACTTCCAAAGGACATTTAGGTTACGCGCGACAGCTGTCGTTTCAAATAAGCGCGCGCCGGCTTGCAATTTACTGGGAATGATTTGAGGGTATCGAGAAACACGCGAAATTATTACAAAAAAGTTATAATGTGGCATGGCGCGCCAAGAATGCACTTCGATAAAAGTTGTATCGCGTTATAAATGGATGGCAGTGTGAAACGCCGAGCTTCATTGCAGCAGTATTAAAATAAAAGGTATATACATTGGTTAGACACGACAATTTGGGAGCATCCCTTTGTGTCGGAACGGGCAAAAAAACTGTATGGAATTTGTCGCAGCTGTTGGTATCGGCCGGTGCAATTCGATGTAGGTTTAAAATTTAAGCAAAACCCGCATACATGAAAATGAACGGCTAGACACAATTCCACTGACGTTATCGTATTTTGCAGTAACACCCTCCCCCACCTCTTCCTCCCTGTGGCAAAGAGAATGCTTGTTTTATTCTCATGGTCTGTTCGTGATTGGCGGACATCGATTTTTTATTGCGAGCTAGGTTTTCCAGCATGACATACTCAAAGTATAGGAATATATGAAATGCTTGTGTGTGAAAAGTATAGTGGCGTGTATCGAGAGGATATTTGATCGTTTTGTGAATGTATTCAACTGAAACGACGAATCCTCTTTTATTCATTTTTATGCTTTTAGCTGCCGGATCGTTCCTTAGCACGTATTTAGATGCCACTTCAGCGCCGACTTGGCTCTCAAACTTGACGGAATTGATAACGGGTAATAAATACAATCTGAAGTAGTCGAATTTAGAGACATTTATTTTCTAAGTGAAATTAGGATTGAAGCATACGCCTTTCTTTGGTGATTCCGTTTTTTTATTATGTATTGATTGGCTCACGTTTGACAACTATCGCACCTCATGGTTAGAGATGATGTGGTCGACGATGAGGCACGCTGTTTTGCAATTTCTATTTGATTTAAAAAAAAAACTTAGTTTGAGCAAGTGAAATATTTACGCATTATTGAAATAATAGGTAATTTACCTATGTAATTTTCTGCAGTACTGGCCATTTCAAATCAAAATATTTTTTGTTCGGCTAAGAATTATGTTTTCAAATTAATTATATTTAAAACATGGCATTCTTTTTTCAAAATTAGTTATTTGTTTATTGATTAGCGTTATATTTTCATCGCAATCTTTTTCGTCATCATGGATCCGTTAATATTCAAGTAATTATGAAATATGAGTACCATCGTGGCAGCAACGTGACACAAGCGACACGCAACATCAACGACGTTTACGGAACGTCTGTAATTACCGTTGCCCATTAACTTATTTAATAACAAAAAGGCAATTTCATAAGTAAATACCTAATATGAAAATAGAGGTTTAGTCCTGTACCGAATGCCATTTCTAGTCGAATAATGAATTTGAATATGATATTCATCATGTTGGTATTCTAAAATTTTTAACGAGTTACCCACTCACTGAATTCCTATTTTTCCATGGCAAAATCCACACGAACGCGTGCAAAATATTACTTTCATTTAGTATTTTTTAAATTCTGAATTCAGAATCTATTTTGAATTGTTACCTTGCACAAATATTTAATTGTGTTCATCAAGCTAGGGTTATAGAATAATAGGTAGCTTAATTGAACATTGAAATGAAATGAACAATACATTCACGATATTTATGAAGTAAATACTTCATGTATCAAGTGATACTTGTAAAAAAGCAACAGAACTTTGCTTAACATTGAGCCACTTTAAAGCATCCGAGAGGTCCGGATGACAACGTTAAGTGGAGGCAAACTAAAAGGAAATAAAAATACGAGCGAAGCGTAACAAAGCCGAAGTGTCACCTCAATTCTTACCGGTGCTTAAGTTACATCACCATAAATACAAATTACACCATGCTTGGGTTACGTAACCACGTAACAGTGAAATATTCAAATAGAGGATCCTCTGAAATATGAGTATATTGTTACTCGGCCCACGACATTTGTATTGGGACCGTGTCGATTTGAATTCACGTCTCGCGGCGCCCGTTCTCTATCTAAATCACACTGTCAGTTATGAACTCGTAGCTTGTCTCTTAGATACGTCTAATTTCTCAAGTTTTTTGCTGAAGTCCGCAGCTATCATCATCAATATCAATATTTAAAATAAATCTGTAGAAAAGTGGTTTTTGCAAATCGAAAATATTTCCAAAAAAAATAGCCAGGGTGTTAAAGGATAACCAACAGAACCCATTTCTAGCCTTTTTGGATTTTTTGTCTGTTTATTTGTGCACGCATCACGTAAAATGTACGAAACTAATAAAAATAACTTTTATACATAAAAAAATGTGCGTAACTTGAAGTATTACTAAGTTTTTGTTTCATGGCAATCGTGAACCGATTGCCATCTATCTCTATCAAAAGTTATATGAATTTAAAATGTTTAAGAAGTAAAATATAACAACAGGCTTTTAGATACTCGGATAGTTGAAGTCCATGTTTCATAGATGGCGTTGTGTATTTGACATTATTTTCTGAATGGTGGTGTTAAGATTCACCGCGAAAGAATGAACCTAGAAAAAAAATGGCAGGAAGGTAAGTAGGGTAGGCAGTTGACGGGAGCGAAACCGCGGGCAATATATAGCAATCTTCAATCCGTCTCAAATATTATAGGGACTCTAAAGTAAAGTACCTATGTTAATGTAGTGTATATCCAAAAACAAATGAGTTTATTTACGTTTCACCAACGATATACTCACACTACTAAAATTGTAAACAACAAGTTGAATGTTATTCATCTACTTTATACACAGGCTTAACAGCGCAATAAATTAGCAGAACAAAAACAATAGTCTGTACGTTTGAAGTTTAGAGCCTGAGATGGGACGCGGAGGTTTATCAATTAAATTGCGTACGTCGCAGCTGCACCACCGCCCCGTGATGGATGCCCTCTGCGTCCTCAACAATATCCATCCCTCTCGTTTGTTACCTTATTTGTACCGACATGCACTGTACTGCCATTTCTCTAGTAGAAATAGGTGACCATTTTCCAAGTGGACGTTGTTTGCAATGTTTTACAAAGTTCTTTCAACCACCCCTTCTCGTTGCGTTCGTTCTGTTAGCGGAATGGTTAAAGTTAACTCGATTGTCTTTAAACTCTGACGATAACTGAAATACTTATACGTAGCCACAGTGTGATTACCTTACTTTCCGTTATTGCGTTTGGAAATGATATCCCCGATTAGTTTGTGATAACAATTACCCTCCCGGTAATTAAAATTCCCAATTTCAACCTCAAATAGTAGATATGTACGTATATAGCTATGTATACAGGAAGGAATTGATGGTAACTGAAATCGGTAGTAATTTGTGGAACTGTTTGAACGTCACTGAAATAGATGACTTTACCTCTCCCGGCGCGAATTTGTGACCCCATACATGATGTCATGCTCGAAGCTATCAAGTCATGTTGTTGTATATCTGAATGTGAAGTGAAACTCGACGCTAACAGTGGCGGATGGACAAACCACTCATAACTGAATGGCAGCACTCCACCTGTTATATTGTTAACGTAAATCAGGTCTCTGTTATGTTCTGGAGTTAGTCAGAAAGCTTTCGGGTTTTATGTAGCTTGTCTACTTAGCAAAGTAGAATATTTGTAGCTCTGTGATTATTGGGGACCCATTTATTTATCTGAAATAAATAACTAGTAGGTACCTACACAACATA
Organism: Orthosia cruda; assembly: GCA_964057195.1. NCBI lineage: Eukaryota > Metazoa > Arthropoda > Insecta > Lepidoptera > Noctuidae > Orthosia > Orthosia cruda. The sequence continues at coordinate 19,510,183 of OZ059837.1, forward strand.
TTTGAAGGCTTTGCAAATCAGTGATTTTGTAAAAAACGGGACTGTCTTAAAACAAGGCAATTACACTATTTAGCTAAATTAAATTGCATATAGCCGATACAAGTGGGCACTTGGGAAAGCCCTAACATTTACTGTACCAATCGCATTATATTTGAATAATCCACATAAATAACGAATCCTACCTTTTATATCAATAGGCACTGTATTAACATTAAACTTGCCGTAAAATATTTAACAGCCTCATAAAAATATCGATAAAAATCAATGCGAGTATTATGTAAATCGTTTGCGTGTAAAGGTAATGGGCACATACTTGATATAATTTCGCGTAATAGTTAGCTATTTCGCTAGACACGTCTACGTCCCAAGAGGATTTTACGGGACTGCAAACGATGTGGCTATTTCTGTATGACGATTACGTTTCTATGTAGTATTTAATACTGGTATTTAGTTGGGTGAAAATTTGTGAATTGTAATACTATAGTTGTCAAAAAATAAAAGGCCCGTTTTGTCAGCTATAATAGTAGTTTATGAAACTGTTGCATAATGAGGGGTATTAAAACATGAGTGTGTGTTTAAAAACCGAGCCGTAGGCGAGGTTTTTAATAGCTTTCACACGAATGTTTTAATACCTAGTTATGTGCAGTTTCATACACTACTTTATCTACACTCATAAATTGGGATTGAACCTACAAAATACCTCTTTTTGCATTTTCCATGCCATAAAATCGTGATAGCATTTGTCATATACTTTTCTCGACTTTGCTGGTAATAAATTAAGAGTAATTTCCTTCGCTGCATCTAAAATATCGGGCGTAGTCAAATTTTCTTCACATTCACTGATATCAGACATTTCACACACAATAATTTAAATAACTCATGAAATTCAGTACAGCAAAACTTGCAAAACGTATGACTGGCGCCAAAACCCAGCACATCACCGCATTAACCGCGCATGCGCTAAGGCTTAGCACGCACTGCGATCTTTATTCGCGCGATTTTTTTCCGCCCATTCTGCGACCTATGTAATTGTATGAAGTTGTTCGCATCGGTAACAAAATCGTGCGGAAATAATTTCGCAAGAAAACCGTGTTTTGCCACAGAATCCACCGCACCACGGCGCGAATTTTATTCGCCCGAATATTTTGAGCTCTATGAACAGGTAGGAGGAAACAAAATTCGCGCGAATTAAAATCACAGTGCGTGCTATGTCTAAAGCGGGCATTGTCATAGACAATTTAAAATTGGAATCAAATCTTTTTATAATAGGTACTATAAAATGGCATTACAAAAAAAATATTGATGGAAACTCCTTAGTGATTAACTTCTTGGATTTGTCCTGTATCGTAATAGAAAAAAAAATGTTTTATAGCATTATTTTGTTAGAGAAATAGTGTTATAATAAGATTCTATTTTTAAATTTCGGTATTGTGTTTATAAAGTATGCCAATATAAACTCGTTTTGAATTTTATAATTCGAATATTACGATATGAGAGTAGATAAAATACTTTTCAACACACTTGCTCATAAAGTGGCTCTTATTTCACCGCACTTAGGCACATAATGACACCTGTTATCAAACTGTGACTTTTTCATTACTATTATTCACAAGTGAGATAAAGAGTTATTTTTTTAATTTATTGTTTGAGTTGCTTTGTTCTTAAAAAAGTTTCGATACAAAAAAGATCGTGCTAGTACAAATGCAACACATTTCATGCAACTTCGTATTTAAATAGATAATTTCAACTTGTACGTGTTTAATAAATAAAACTTTCACTTAAATATAACTTTTGTTTTTGTCTGTAATAAAGAAAACTTGAAATTCCCCATTTTGTACGTGGCTAAAACGCTATCCGCGAAAAGCAAAAAAAAAGATATCTCATTATTTTTAGTCTATGGCCGATCGCCATTGTTAGATGCGCGCGCATAGGAAAACTGATTAATTTTGCCCGCAATTGCGAAAAAAAAATCACAACTCGTTTTCACTGTTGGAAATGATTTTTTAGTATTATTTTCTTCACAAGTGTGTTGAAAAACGTCGTATGATACACGTGTGTATTGATGATTACCGTCCTCGGCTCTCTTAAGACCCTCACCTAACGGCTCGGGTCTCAATGGCGCCTCAGCGGTAATCACCAACATTACACACTTGTACCATAATGTACTATTATACCATTCCCCCTCTAAAAAGCTTATTTTATTCACTGAAAACAGTGAATAAAAAAGCACTTTTAATCACTGTTTTGGTGTTTGAATTTAGAACAAACCAATATAATATTCAAACTCCATTTCAATGCTATACAACCTCCTTGCGCATAAAATATTCGATACAAACTTAGATAGAGACAGAGATACAGATAGAGGAAGAGTAGAGGAAGAGATAGAGATAGAGACAGAGTTAGATATAGAGATAGAGTTAGAGATAGAGTTAGAGATAGAGTTAGAGATAGAGTTAGAGATAGAGTTAGAGATAGAGATAGAGTTAGAGATAGAGTTAGAGATAGAGTTAGAGATAGAGTTAGAGATAGAGTTAGAGATAGAGTTAGAGATAGAGTTAGAGATAGAGTTAGAGATAGAGTTAGAGATAGAGTTAGAGATAGAGTTAGAGATAGAGTTAGAGATAGAGTAAGAGATAGAGTTAGAGATAGAGTTAGAGATAGAGTTAGAGATAGAGTTAGAGATAGAGTTAGAGATAGAGTTAGAGATAGAGATAGAGTTAGAGATAGAGTTAGAGATAGAGTTAGAGATAGAGTTAGAGATAGAGTTAGAGATAGAGTTAGAGATAGAGTTAGAGATAGAGTTAGAGATAGAGTTAGAGATAGAGTTAGAGATAGAGTTAGAGATATAGAGTTAAAGATAGAGTTAGAGATAGAGTTAGAGATAGAGTTAGAGATAGAGTTAGAGATAGAGTTAGAGATAGAGTTAGAGATAGAGTTAGAGATAGAGTTAGAGATAGAGTTAGAGATAGAGTTAGAGATAGAGTTAGAGATAGAGTTAGAGATAGAGTTAGAGATAGAGTTAGAGATAGAGTTAGAGATAGAGTTAGAGATAGAGTTAGAGATAGAGGTAGAGATAGAGTTAGAGATAGAGTTAGAGATAGAGTTAGAGATAGAGTTACAAGTTAGAGATAGAGTTAGAGATAGATATAAAGATAGAGTTACAGATAGAGATGGATTTAGAGTTAGAGATAGAGTTAGAGATAGAATAAGAGATAGAGTTAGAGATAGAGATAGAGTTAGAGATAGAGTTAGAGATAGAGATTGAAACACAAGTGCTGTTATCTAGCTCAGGGGCCAGGGCTTCACATTTTTTTGTAAATTTTGAAGGTAATAAACCATTCATTTATTATTATTCCTTGTGCTTTTCGCTTCAATCTTTCTTTTTCTCGTAGTCATGGTATAAAATATAGTATGCAACTCTTGAATAAAATGGATTTATATCGAGGGCCATGAATCACTCGCGTCGCTCATGATTCTATCGTTCCCTACGGTCGTGATTCAGTCGTTAGAATCCTTCACTTACTCGTGATTCATCTACGGCCCTCGCATTAAATCCGTCTTTTATTCACTAGTTGCATAATATACTATTTTATTAATTAAACTTGATGCTTGCGAATGATACTCGTTGTTATAGAATATGGGTAACATAGTAATACATTGGAATAAGAATTTGGTTTTTTAATTTGTTACGTAGAAAGTTATCGCGGCATGTAAAATGAGAAACGTCAACGAACTTCTTAGATTGTGACGACTATAGCAAGTGTTATAAATGTGAAAGTTTGTGAGGGTGTTTTTTACACAAGAACAGATTTGATGAAACTTTTTATGTGATATAGCTTAAACATCAGAATAACAGAAATGTTATAATTTATAAGGCATGAAGTACATCTCGGGCGGCAGGTTTTGCTATTTAACAACCTTAATACTGTTCATTGCAGCAATCTACATAGCACCGTGTTAATTATAAAGACAAACAACCTTACCTGCCAACAGACATTTAATGTAATTAAAGTTTAAAAGTTTAAGCCAAGGCCGAAACTACCAACAATAAAAAAAAGTTCGACACGATTCTTCGAAGTTCGAATTACGAAGTGCAATGTAAACTTGATCGTCTAGTAGCCGGCAGTAGTGTCGTTATCGCAACGACATCGCACTCGTTAACTGTAGCTAAGTGTAGCCGTCGGGCCCCGGTACCACTGTAGCCATGTAGGATTCTAGTAATGCGATTTTCGTTGGAAGAATTTTTTGGAAGTTACTGTTATGGATAGGCTAAAATTAGGAAAAATGTTCTATGTGACGACATACCTATGAAGTAAAGTATGTCATCACTGATAACTTTTTAGTATCCCACTACGTTACCAGTGACGATTAAAGAGTTTTGCTTGCTGCAATATTTTATCTTGGACATCGTTGACAACGGTCAAGGAAAACATCGTGAGGAAACCTAAATAATAAAAATAAAATGTTACATATGAAATTGAGGCAGCCTCAGTAAGTAACATTCCGATATACAACAACACGACTTGATAGCTTCGAGCATGACATCATGTATGGGGACACAAATTCGCGCCGGGAGAGGTAAACTTATCTATTTCAGTGACGTTCAAACAGTTCCACAAATTACTACCGATTTCAGTTACCATCAATTATTTCCTGTATGCATAGCTACCTATACACATATATATGTACATATCTACTATTTGAGGTTATAATTGGCCAATTGGCATCACAAACGAATATGGGATATCTTTTCCAAATTATCTTCAGAGTTTAAAGACAATCGAGTTAACTTAAACCATTCCGCTAACAGAATGAACGTAACGAGAAGGGGTGGTTGAATAAACTTTGTAAAATATTGCAAACAACGTCCACTTGGAAAATGGTCACCTATATCTATTAGAGAAATGTTAGTACAGTGCAAGTCGGTACAAATAAGGTAATAAACGAGAGGTATGGATATTGTTGAGGACGCAGAGGGCATCCATCACAGGGTGGTGGTGCAGCTGCCGACGTGCGCAATTTAATTGATAACTCTCTGCGTCCCACCTCGGGATCTAAAATTCAAACGTACAGACACCTGGGTTTTGTTCTACTAATTTATTGCGCTGTTAAGCCTGTGTATAACGTTGATGAATAACACTCAAACTGTTGGTTGCAATTTTAGTTGTGTGGGTCATTATATCGTTGGTGAAACGTAATTAAACACATTTTTTTTTGGATATACACTACATTAACATGGGTACTTTACTTTAGAGTCCCTATAGTACTCGAAACAGAATAAAGATTGCTATATATATTCCGTACTAGCTGTGCCCGCGGCGTCGTTCCCATCAACAGCCTACCCTACTTTCCTTCCTAATTACCTTTTCTAGGGTCATTATTTAGCGGCGAATCTTAACACCGCCATTCAGAAAATGACGTCAAATACACAACGCCATCTTTCTATCAAATATGGAGTTCAACTGTCCGAGTATCTGAATTGCGTGTGTTGTAATATTTTATTTCTTGAACACTTTAAATTCATCTAACTTTTGATAGAGTAAACCGATTGCGATGAAACAAAAAGTAATACTTCAAGTTATGCACAATTTTTATGTATAAAAGTTATATTTATTGGTTTCGTACAGTTTACGTGATGCGTGCATAAATAAACAGACAAAGCGAAAAACAGATAAAATTTCCAAAAAGGCTGTCAATGGGTTCTGTTGGTTATCCTTTAATACCCTGCAAATTATTTTGGAAATATTTTCGATTTACAAAAACTACTTTTCTGCAGATTTATTATAAATATTGATATTGATGATGATAGCTGCGGACTTCAACAAAAAACTTGAGAAATTAGATGTATCTAAGAGGCAAGCTACGAGTACTAATGGAAGGGTAGTCAAAACACAAGCAACTAAATTTTTTACTCTTCATTTAAAAATTAATTAAAATAGTAAAAGTCAACAATTTTAGATATTGATGCTACATAATAATAGTTAATCATCACTACCTGCCAGTGAAGTGTTATCAGCTCCGATATACAATATTTAAATTTAAATTTTATTTATTTCACAATATTTGAATTTTTGACCACAATGGAAGCTATCAACCGCACAATCACGGATATGAGCAATCTGTTCAGTGTAAGAATGGCTGAATTTGAAAAAGAATTGCAAAAGTCTCCGTGTGCCACACCAGTCACCACTTCAAGTTTGGCAACAGAGTTTACATCATTCCGGACGATTATTGTTCAGGCGCTCGGTTCTCTCCAGCAGCAAGCTGCCATGCTAGCACAGAGCCTGGATAACATGGAGATGCGTGGTAGGCGTAAAATTTTGATGTTGCACGGAGTGACAGAGCAGCAAGACGAGTACACTGCACAGGTGGTGGCTCAAGTTGTTACACAACAATTGAAACTTGATTTGTCTGTGTCGGGCATCAAGAGGTGTCACAGGATGGGGCGCAGCGCATCTAACAAACCCCGGCCTATCCTCTTCAAACTACATGATGTGGCTCTCTGGGATAAAGTTTGGTTTAGTAAAACGAAGCTGAAGGGATCTGGTATCACAGTGTCGGAGTTCCTCCGACACACACAACATCTTTATGGCGGCACGGGAACGATTTGGCGTGACACAGTGCTGGACCTCACAAGGCACTGTGGTCGTCCTTGATGCCAAGGAATCTCGACATCGAGTGACCTGCACTGCCGACCTCAAAAGCATCGTCCAGCAGTCGGAACAGGTCTCTGGAGATGCAAAGCCGGGCGTCGCTCAACCAGTCGCAGTCGGAAGGGTACCTACAACAAAAATCAAGCGTTCCGTGGCCAGAAAGTGAAGCTCTAAGTTGATGCCTGACGGTGTATTTGTTGTGTATTGTGTTTGTAGGTAGGTGTAATTCAATTATTTTTCAACACTTTACACCCGCTTGTTACGTACTCGCATAGCACCCAAACCGCTGACAAGCGATTACCTCATTGTCGCACATCGCAACAGCCGCGGACACGAGGCGCCGACGCAGCACAACGTGATGCAGCCCGACACCGGACATCGAGACCCTCGTGGGTTCGTCACTTTTGGCACGGCATCGGTCAACTGTCGACTATTTCTTAGCCATTTATAATTGTAATTTTTATTAATTAAATTTAAGTTGAATAAATTCTGTATTTTTTTAAATCCTCTGGCTACAGCCTTCGTAATTGGCGCAGTCGGTAGGATACTCGCGGGCCGTTTCGCGAGATTAAATTGATAGGATCGCGAGTCACCCGGGTGGCCGTCGGGCACCGTACGAGTATCCAGAACCTACAAGAGCTGCAGACCATAGGAGTATCAAGACATCGATACAGAAAAGGTACAAAACCATTACAAGTAAGTACTTTAGAATCACTCTAGAGTCGCTTCCTTTTTATCCTTAATTGTTACCCTTTAATTGTTCCAATATTTTCCATCCACGGCAATCTCGGTCCCCTAGGTTAGATAGTAATCGTAGAATTTGTATTTTAGACGCTAATAGAAATCTAGAGGCGGAACCGTCGGATAGTAGTAGTTTAGAAATATTGAATATGGCTGACTCAGTGGATCAAGTTTACAAGGCCCTACGCTTGGTTCCTGAATTCAACGGGAACTCGAACGTACTAACTAGATTTATAAAATTATGCGATCAGTTAGTACAACAGCTTGTGAAAAATGGCCCGGAATTTCAGTTAACTAATTTGGCATTATTAAACGGAATATTAAATAAGATAGTGGGACCCGCATCGCGTACGATTAATTCCAATGGTATCCCGGATACCTGGGAGGGAATTACGAGTGCTTTAGTTAATAATTTCGCCGATCAACGCGATGAGATATCCTTGTACAATGACTTAGCGCTTTTAACCCAAGGTTCAGCAACCCCGCAGGAATTTTATGAACAGTGCCAAAATCTCTTTAGTACTATTATGACTTATATCAGCCTGCATGAAACGATAGCGAGTACCATTGAATCGAAACGTACTTTGTACAAGAAACTCACATTACAATCGTACCTATGTGGTCTACGAGACCCGTTGGGTTCTCGCATTCGGTGCATGCGGCCTGATACGATTGATAAAGCTTTAGAGTTCGTGCATGAAGAGATGAATACGTTATACCTGCAGCAGCGTAACAACCATGCTCCTGAAAGGAGGTCGCAGCCTCAGCACCAGGTCAGTCCTAAAATTTTTTATGGCCTCATGCCACCGAATCACGCGGCACCACCTACACCGCGCTCTTTTAATATGCCACCCTTTAGGCCTTCCAATATGCCAGGACCCTCGCGACCGTCTATGCCTCAAGGGCAGTAACCTATTCCGATTTGGAGAAATCAACCTCCTCAATATCGCGGGCCCACACGTACGCAGCAGATGTTTAGTTCACCGCCACCTAATTATACACCCCAAGGTCAAGTTTTTAGAATGCCTAGTGCAGGTCCCAGGCCAGAGTGCACTCCGCAACCCATGAGTGGTGTAAGTCACTATGTGGCTAAACCATTCGTCCCACGCGCATCCCACGATTGGACTAAGGCTGGAAATCCACCGCCCACAAATTATTTTAGAACAAGGGAATTTAACTACAATGATTTTAGCGACCAGTTGCAGTATGACCAGTATTATAGCGATTATTTTGTTAACGGTGATTACTACCCCCAGGAATATTACGAGTATACCGATTATGTGTAATCGGAATCGGAAATACGAGCGCGCGCACCGGCTCCTTAGAAATTACCAAATAAAAATATAAATCAACGATTTTAAGACTTGAAAGTTATAAATTTTATTCCTGTAGCTACAAAGCGTTAGTGAAAGTGTTATCCAGTGATAAATCCTACTGATAATTGGATAAAACTCTTAACAAAACTTCAACAACAACCAGTGACCAACTAAACTTTACTCATCATTGTAAACAAAACAATAGAGCAATTATTATAATAGTGCTAAAGTGGAAAGTGAATCCATAACATGGAAGAATGTTGTGACAAGAATATAGTGTTATGACAAATATACGGCAAAAATATATTTCTAATGAATCACTGTAACGACTTTATTAGATTTAAATTTTACTTAAACTGAACCATATCCTTAAATTGGCCGTACAAGTAGTAGTGTAAATAGCGAGTAATTGTAAGCTTTAGACTTTGAATATTATCGAGGCGAGTTCGAATCCGGCAAAGTTCGGTACTTTTTGGGTTTTTTGAAGACGTCCTTTTTTTTTTATTTGACACATCGAAGATGGATTTGGAAAATATTACTCTAAGAAGACATAAAACATTTAATAATTCTCCTAATTCCTCTTTTGATTCCACAAGTTCTGAATATCTTTCGAGGAGTCTGCCACAAATTTCAACCGGCTTAAGTTGCGAAGAGTTTGAGGGACTAAAGGAGGAAATTCAACACTTGAGAATACAATTAAATACCGCTAACAACGAAATAGACAACCTAATCATGGAAAACAGCACTTTTTAAAAACAAACAGTTGAACAACTGAATACCATTGCGCAATTAAAAAACCTGTGTAGCGGATCAACTAGTTGTGCAAAAGTATACTCAACTTCGAAAAAGAAGAACTGTAAGGTACAAAAACTTAATGTTACATATAGAAAGAAACTTGAGACAAGTTTAATTGATCTTGAGACCAAATCGGGTGAGGAATACATAACAGATGGCGTTGCCAACAAAACGAGTGTAAGCGAGTCAACAGAACAGCACAACCTAAACTTGATGAAGTTCGGTCAAGGCATAACAGATGGCGCTTTACTAAATCTGCATGAACAAAACGAAGTAACCCATAAACAGAAACTGTCTAAACCCGCAGAAAATAAATCAAAAGCCCAGTTATCTATACTTGGAGGACAACAGTTCACAGGGCTTGCTTCACAACTTTTACAATCTAGAAAAGACACTAAGTACAAGAATTATCACATCGCTGCCACTACAAAACCATACGCCAACACAGAGGAAATTCTTAAACCTGTTAATAAGCTGGAAGATACGGATGATAATAATCTAATAATATGCATAGGAGAAAATGATACTAACCCTAATAAAGTAATAATAGAATTAGTAACCGTGTTGAAAGCCTTCCAAAAAATTAACATATTAGTATTTAGTGTTTTACAAAACAGATATTTAAATCAAAATATGCTAAATAACAACTTAAAAACTATATGTGCTAACTTTAAAAATTGCTCATTTATTAATCTAAAATGTAATTACCCGTATAATAAATACTACTATTTGTTAGATGTATGTAAATTAATTAATTTTAAGATTGACTCACATTATTATGACAAAACATTTTTGTGTTGTAAAAATATTATGTTATTAAGGAACAATGACACAACAACTGTACCTAAGAAGGGCATAATTCCATTTTGCTTAGAGTCGTCTATAAATACACACTCAGAGCCTAATAATAATAATTGTACTGCATCTTTGACTTTGTCCAAACTGGAGATGACAACCATCGAAGCGCACAAGAAGGGAACCATACCGTATTATTTTAAAAAATCTACATGTAAAACTAAGGGACAATCTGATACACTGATGCCTTCACAAGCGGACAAGTGTTTTCGTCCCTAATCCGGAATTCAATTTTAGAATATTTCACCAGAACATTGCTGGCGCTATAAACAAAACTGAGGAATTAACATTTGCAATCCACGAGCTTTCGAAAAATGGTACAAGAATAGATGTGGTGTGTTTGACTGAAACTTTCATGAAAAAAGGTGCAGAAATGCTTTTGAAAATTTCAGGCTACAAATTAGTTGCATCATATTCACGTGACAATAAACGAGGAGGGGTATGTATTATGATAAATAATAATTTGAAATTTAAATCTTTGACTAATATTAATGACTTGACATGTAAATTTAATTTTGAATGTTGTGGCGTAGAAATAAATAAAATTACGATTATTTGTTTATATAGAACTCCTAATAGCAACCCACAAATATTTCTTGAAAAACTAGAACAGTTACTACTAAGACTTACTAGGAAACATAGAAAAATTATTCTTTGTGGTGACTGGAATTTGGACTTCATAAAGAAAAACAAGAGTAGCGAAGAATTAAAGTGTATGTTGAAGAATTTTAATATCGAATTGCATATCAAAACACCAACGAGGCAATTGTCATGTCTTGATCAGTTGGCAAGCAACATCAAACAAGTTAAAGCGGAGGTGCATCACCTTGCGTTGTCTGACCACGAAACGGGACAAACGCTATCATTGAAAACTATTAAATCGTCCGAAACATACAATTGGTTTGAAAATGTCAGAGATTATAGTAGGGAAAACATAGAAAAGTTCCTTAGTTGTGTGTCATCTCTTACTTTTTCAGATGTATACGAAAAAAATGACTTGCAAGAAGCTTTCAACGAATTTCATGCTTTATTTAAATTATTTTTCAATCTGTGCTCCCCAATAAATGCAATAAAGAGGTCAACTGAAAAAGGGAACCATAGATGGCTAACGAAGGCCATAAGAAGATCTTGTATAAGAAAACGGTATCTCTATCTTAACCAACAACACAATAAAATAAACAGGAAAAAGTCAAATAAACATTATAAATCATACAGCTACATACTCAAAAAGTGCATATATAAATCTAGACAACTACAAAGTAAGAAATATATTGACACTAATAAAAATAAATGTAAAGCCACATGGGCAGTCATTAATGAAAACATTGGGGACATAAGTACGATAGCAAAAATTGACAAAATAATCTACAATAATCAAACATATGAAGACCCTAAAGATATAAGTGACAAATTTAATGAGTTTTATATACAATTGACAAATAGCAAGAATTTTAAATATAATAAAGACGAGATAAACAAAACTATCGATACTAATAACGAGCATACAATATTCCTTAAACCTACTGATGCCATGGAAGTATTTCAAGTAATTAAAAATCTTAATAACACAAATGCAGCAGGAGTAGATGACATAACAACCAACGCAATTAAATTGTGCGCACCATACATATGTCACCCGCTGTGTTATTTAATTAATTTATCTTTTGAGGAAGGGAACTTTCCACATATATTGAAAAAGTCAATAGTTAAGCCACTTTTGAAAAAAGGAGAAAAATCCGACATGAACAACTATAGACCAGTGACACTGATACCAATTATGTCCAAAATTTTCGAGAAAATCATGTTAAAAAGGCTTCAAGATTTTATAACAAGCCATCGTCTACTTAAAGACGAGCAATATGGATTCAGACAGAATAGTACTACTTCATTGGCATGTTTTAATTTGATCAAAATTATCACCCAGGCAATAAATGATGGAGTACCAATTGCTGCAATTTTCCTTGACATGAGTAAGGCGTTCGATTTTGTGGACCACAATTTGCTCTTATATAAGCTAGAAAAGTATGGAATAAGAGGCAAAGCTAATGACTGGTTGAGAAACTACCTAAATGACAGAAAACAATGTGTGGAAATCTCTAAAATCAATAATAGCAACAAAAAGATGTTATATAGAAGTGACTATCGAATAAATAATTTTGGAGTGCCACAGGGCACAGTATTGGCAGCTTTCTTATTCCTAATATATATTAATGATCTACCAAATATTACCTGCCATAACACAATATTGTTTGCTGATGACACGACCCTCATTGTGAAATGTGAAAACCCAGATTCATATGAACTAGAAATAAACAACGCAATAAACAAAATAATACACTGGTTACATTCTAACAACTTACAAATTAATATGGAGAAAACTAAAATGATCCAATTTCATACGCATAAAAGAAAGCCATTGACTTTAAATGTTAAATATAATGATACTATCATCGAAGCAGTTCAAAGTACCAAATTTCTGGGTATAATATTGGATCAAAATTGTGATTGGAAAGCACACGTCGAATACGTTTGTGATAAACTCGACAGATTTGTCTACGCAATTAAAAGATTAAGAGTCACGGTATCAGCAGAAGCGGCTCTTTGTGCATATCATGGTTACGTGTCGTCCGTACTAGCATATGGTCTCTTGTTGTGGGGTAATTCGGTGGATGTTATAAAAGTGTTTAGAGTACAAAAAAAATGTGTGCGTGCAATATGTGGGGCCTGGTATACGGACAGCTGTAAACCCTTGTTTAAAAAGTATAATATTCTACCATTACCGTGTATGTATATCAGAGAATTATGGCTATTTGTTCAACAACATCCGAAATATTTTATAAAACACAAAGATGTAATCAAGCGCAATGTAGCTCCTAGAAATAAAAATAAATTTAAACATGAGCTCTGTTTACCGCAATGCAAGCTCGAATTGCATAAAAGGAACTCGTACATAAATGCTGTAAAGGTATATAACAAATTACCGGATGCCTTTAAAGATTTACCTTTTCGAATGTTTAAAAAAAAGGTAACGCAATGGTTAAAAGAAAAATGCTTTTACGATCTCAATGAATACATGTCAGATCCCCGTGAAAGAAACTAAAATATATAATATTGGTATATACCTTATAATAATTAATTGATGTTCAAAATGTACGGAAAATAAAATAGTTGTGATGTTACCAATTTACTTTATTATTTAAAATTGTTTATGACATTATCAATTAAATTTACAATATTTTTATATCAGTTTATGACATTAACAATTAAATTTAAAATATTCTTATAATAGTTATGATAATATCAATTAAATTTACAATTGTATTCTTAATTTGACATTGTTTGAACTGACATTGGTATAATAATGTAACTCTGACATCAATTAATTTATTTGTTCTATAAAAATCCTAATGCATGAGATCTTTGTTATTACTGTCTATTCACTTAATTTATTAAAGATACGAAAGATCTAAACGATGATAGTACAAGCTAAAAGTAAATATTTGCACACCATATTTAATGGTAGAATGTAAAGGGACCTTCATAGATTTAAGATCATACTTTGTAAACCTACATTCTGGCAAATAAATGAATTTGAATTTGAATTTGAATTTGTACCCGAATGAATACGTGCATGAGCACCCACAGACTACAGATTCATATGTTATTGTATAGGAAGTAAAAGACCCGATTTCGCCTGCTGAAAAAGAGGATTTTCAGAAGGTCCCCAAATCAGAAAGGTCAAAATAGAGATTAATTTACAGACGCAAAGGCAATTGCCGTATATACAAATTTCAGACCCTCCGCTTAAATTATTAATTGACACAGGTGCAAATATGTCTTTTGTTAGCCCCGCAGTAGTTCAAAAGTTCTTATCCCATATACCGTGTAATTATGATACTATCGAGGTAACGAATATTCACGCTACCACTAGAAGTGATTATTCCATTACCTTACCGTGTTTCCAGGAATTTAATGAACCAGGTGATATAACTCTTTTCGTTTATGCGTTTCATAATTTTTTTGATGGTTTGATTGGCTATGACTTGTTAGAAAAACTAGAATCTAACATCTACCTGAAAAACAGACTGCTGGTCACTCGTAACTCTAGTAATCCTTTATTGATGTACCACTCGCGCAATTGTAACCTATACGAAGATATAGTACCGGCTAATTCATCTAAACTAGTGAAAGTTCCAATAAATTCTAAGGACGGTGACGTTTTAATTCCCGAACAGTGTATTTCAAATTGTTTAATAAATGATTGCGTTACAACTGTAAAAAATAACAGGGGTATAATAGAGGTAACTAATCCTTCACGTCATGATGTAGTCTTTTCTATGGATCGCCCTGTCGGTGCGGAAGTATTCAATGTGCAGTGTATGCGCACCGATCATCAGTCCGATCGCGTAACCGAAGTTTTGTCCCGTCTACGTACAGACCATTTGAACCCTGAAGAAAAAGCTAACTTAGAAGCTCTTTGCTCTCGGTACGCCGACGTATTTTATATTGATGGCGAATCATTGTCTTTCACTAACCAGGTAAAACATTCCATCCGCACAACGGATGATGTACCAATCTATACAAGAAGTTACCGATATCCATTCATACATAAGCAAAAAGTTCTAGATCAAATCTCTAAAATGCTAGAACAAAACATCATACGTCCCTCACAGTCCGCGTGGAATTCCCCCATCTTGGTAGTTCCCAAGAAAGCCGACGCCAGTGGAAAAACCAAATGGCGCTTGGTTATAGATTTCAGGAAACTAAACGAAAAAACCATAGACGACCGCTACCCTATACCCAACATTTCGGACGTCCTAGACAAGTTAGGTAACTGCCAGTATTTCACCACCCTGGACCTCGCGAGTGGTTTTTACCAGGTTGAAATGAACACGGATGACATCCATAAAACCGCGTTTATAGTCGAGCTTGGACATTATGAATTTCTCCGCATGCCGATGGGTTTAAAAAAATCTCCTTCAACCTTCCAACGGGTGATGGACAATGTCTTACGGGACCTTCAAAATGTTGTGTGTTTAGTGTCATCATCATCATCATCATTTCAGCCGAAAGACGTCCACTGCTGGACATAGGCCTCCCCCAGGCGTCGCCACATTGACCGATCCCGTGCGTCTCGCATCCAGCGCCTTCCCGCAACCTTAACCAGGTCATCAGTCCACCTAGTGGGAGGCCTTCCAACGTATCGTCTTCCGGTTCGCGGTCGCCATTCCAGAACCTTTCGGCCCCATCGGCCATCCGTTCTGCGAGCAATGTGCCCTGCCCACTGCCACTTAAGTTTGGCAATTTTTCGGGCTATGTCGGTAACTTTGGTTCTCCTGCGGATATCATCATTCCTGACGTGATCACGCAAGGAAATTCCGAGCATAGCCCTCTCCATTGCCCTTTGGGTGACTTTGAGCTTTCTGATAAGGCCCATTGTGAGCGACCACGTCTCGGTCCCATAGGTGATCACTGGCAACACACACTGGTCATAGACTTTTGTCTTGAGACACTGCGGTAAATTGGACGAGAAGATACCACGCAACTTCCCGAACGCCGCCCAGCCGAGTCGGATTCGACGGTTGACCTCTTTCTCGAAATTGGACCTACCCAACTGGACCGTTTGTCCCAGGTAGACATAATCGTCTACAACTTCGAGAGTAGAGTCTCCGACCTTGATAGGAGTGGGTGTTACATGGGCATTCACCATGATCTTGGTTTTGTCCATGTTCATTTTAAGACCCACTCTTTCGGAAGCTCTACTGAGGTCATCGAGCATTTTACTGAGGCTCTCTATGGTCTCAGCCATGACCACGATGTCGTCGGCAAACCGAAGGTGAGTAATGTACTCGCCATTAACGTTGATGCCCAGCCCCCTCCAGTCCAGAACCTTGAAGACATCCTCCAGCGCAGCAGTGAACAGTTTCGGAGAAATGACGTCTCCCTGTCTCACGCCGCGCTGGAGAAGGATTGGTTTCGAGGTCTGATCCTGAAGACGGACTGACATGGTGGCGTTTTTGTACAAACACTTCAACACCTCAATATACCGGTAGTCGATCTGGCACCGTTGGAGAGACTGCAGTACAGCCCAAGTCTCGATCGAATCGAAGGCTTTCTCGTAGTCCACAAACGCTAAACAGAGAGGCAGATTATATTCTTCGGTCTTCTGTATAACCTGCCGCAGCGTATGTATGTGGTCTACGGTGCTAAAGCCTTTTCGGAATCCGGCTTGTTCGGGGGGCTGGAAATCGTCAAACCTGCGCGCGAGACGATTCGTGATGACTCTTGAAAACAACTTGTAGACATGGCTAAGAAGTGAGATGGGCCTATAGTTCTTCAACCGGGCATTGTCGCCCTTCTTGAAGAAGAGTACCACCACACCCCTGCACCATGCCTGTGGCGTTTTGCCCTCGAGTATGACGGAATCAAACAGCTTCTGAAGGGCCCTAAGGACCGGTTTTCCACCCGCCTTCAGGAGTTCGGCCGTAATTCCGTCATCACCCGGCGCCTTGTTGTTTTTCAGCTGTTTCAGAGCCATCCTAATCTCGTACAGGCTGACGTCCGGGATATCTTCGGTATAGTGTCGGGTCAATCTAGCTCTTGGGTCGTTTGCTAGACTCGCAACGGGCTTGCTGATCGAAGTGTACAACTGCCCATAGAATGTCTCGATCTCCCTGAGAAGCTCCGGTTTGGCGGATACGATCCTGCCATCGTCGGTCTTCAGTTTCGTGAGTTGGCTCTGCCCAATAGCCAGATCCCTGGAGAACACCTTGGAGCCTTTATTTCGCTCGATAGCGTCTTTAATACGCTCGGTATTGAAGCGGCGGAGGTCTCTTTTCAAGGATTTAGAGATCTGTCTATTGAGCTGCCGGTATTTGTTTAGTGTATTTAGACGATATTGTCGTTTTTTCAGTATCCCTTCAGGAACACATGATAAATCTGGAAAAGGTGTTTCAGAGACTCAGAGAATCTAATTTCAAAATTCAAATGAACAAATCGGAATTTTTAAAGTTAGAGACAGCGTACTTGGGACACATAATTAGCAGAGACGGCATCAAACCTAACCCGGATAAGATTATAGCCATCCAGAAATTCCCACTGCCCAAAACGGCTACTGAAATTAAACGTTTCCTAGGTCTCTTAGGGTATTATAGAAAGTTCATTCCAGACTTCGCTCGTATAGCAAAACCTATGACACAATGTCTAAAAAAAGGTTCAAAAATTACCATAACCGATCCAAATTATATCAGTTGTTTTGAGAAATGCAAAACCCTCTTAATCAACGATCCGATCTTACAATATCCAGACTTTAACAAGGATTTTATACTAACAACTGATGCATCTAACCTGGCCATTGGTGCCGTTCTCTCACAAGGTCAGATAGGTACTGACAAGCCCATTGCATAAGCATCCCGCATATTAAATTGCATGTGTGCTAGACTCGATAACGTTGAGGAGCACATCAGGGAAGTGAAAGATCAAAATGATGGCATTCAAACAAACAGTGCCGAAATCATGAAATCTGTTGAATTTCTTGGCAAGCGACTGGGTGATCTAGAAAATCAAATTCATGGGATGGAACTTGAGAAGAGAGAATTTGCTGAATGCTTATCAAAACTGGATGATAAAATTGACCGGTTGGAACGGAATGCTATTAAAACGTCGGTAGAAATCAGAAATGTGCCGAAGGTTCTTAAAGAAACTAAAATGGGTCTATATGACAAAGCTCTCAAATTTTTTAAATCAGTTGGAAGTGAGATACCGAAGTCTGATGTTCGCGATGTATACAGAGCTCCGAGTAAATCTTCTGATAACAAATCCACCATAATCATAGAATTTACAGACACGTTTACTAAGAGCAACTTCCTAGGAATAACTAGAGACTACAATAACAAAAACCCGTCCAACAGGCTCAACACTCTTCATCTGGGGATTGGTGGAGAAAGGAATCCGATATATATATCAGAGCACCTCACAGCTAAAATGAAGCGGTTTCATTTCTTAGCACGAGACGTTGCTAAATATGCTCATTACGAGCATTATTGCATATCGAATGGTCAAGTTTACCTCCGCAAACGAGAAGGTCAGCCCTATATACGGATCAAGTCAGAAGCACAACTCCATGAGCTTAAACTTAACCACGACAAACAAGATAATTGACTAGCCTTTAAATGTAGTCAGCTGAATCTTTACTTATTGAATCGATGTAATAATATCATAAATTCTGTGCCATATCCTTATTGTACTTCTACTACTACTAAACCCTGCGAAACACACATAACAAACACCCACATGCCTCGTCGCGTCAACACATTCACAAGTTCTCTACACATCATCACTGCCATCTCTGGCGCTTACATGGTGAGTTTTTGTTCCTTCCTTGTTTATTTGCCACAATCTTGTTTTCTTATTTTCTTGCATAAAACTTTGTTTCGTCCAAGTTCTATATTTGATTACTGTCGATGCAATGGGGAGATATTAGGACCTCCTGAAGAGAATTCAAAAACCGTTGCACCAATCTTTAGTCTACTCTTCCTTTTTAATTTACCCACATAATGAATAGTGATCTCCTGCGTAATATTGACCACTCTTCGATGGTGGATTGCTTCCGGATCTCCATCCCAGAAGATATTGTGATAAAGCTGGGTAACCCTTGTAACTTCTTGACTCTCTTGAGTCAGAACATAAGAAGCATTCGTAAGAACTTTGACTGTTTTTCAGTATTTTTATCTAGACTAGGATTTCTGCCGGATGTTATTATATTGACAGAGTGTTGGCTTGATCCCAGTTTCATCTCCGTAACCCTGCCCAATTATGATTGTCACGTCTCCAAAGTATATTTAAACCAAAATGATGGCATCGTGGTTTTGTCAAAGTGTGGTCTAACTGTACAAGTACGTGAACCTAAATTTCGAGACGCTAACTGCCTTTTAATTGATATCGGAACGGACTACAGTATTATTGCATTGTATCGCTCACCCTCCATACACAATATTTCTTACTTCTTGGAGTCACTAGAAGTGGTGATGAACGTGGCTAAAGATAAAACTTGTATCATCACCGGCGACATAAACCTAGATATCAAAGCGAATACTGCTGACTCAAGAGCTAATGAGTATCTTAACCTTATTGCGTACAGTGGCTTTATACCCGGTCACATCCTTCCAACTAGGGGACCAAGCTGCCTAGACCATATGCTGGTTAAAACAAAGTTACCAGCCCGCGTCATCGTTTGTGATTCCGACATTACTGACCATGATACAGTAATCGCTGGAGTCAGCAAAACGACAGTCACCACAAAGGTTTCGAGGGATTACACGAAAATTGATTACCTGGCACTGAAAGCGAGTATTGTCGAGACAGATTGGACTAAAATTACAGCCGAATCAGACTTTAATATTGCCACTTACCGTTTCATTAACTTGATGATACAAAAAATTCAAGATTTTAGTTCTCAAGCCAAAGTACGTAGTTCAGAAGCGATACGTAAACCCTGGATGACAGCTGGTTTACTTAGGTGCGTCCGAAAAAGGGATCTTCTGCACTACAATGCCAGGAAAAATCAGGACGATACTACGGCTCAAAGAGAGTATAAAACTTATAGAAATTACTGTAATGAAATTATTAAAAAAGCTAATCAGGAATACAACCGGAAATTGCTGACTAAAAACAAAGACAATACCAAAAAACTTTGGCAAAGTATTAAAGAAGTTTGTTATATGAAAAAAAATACCAATACAAACGCAGACATCACCAAAATCCTAGAGGATCCTGTGGAATCGGTTAACTCAGCAAATGAGTTTTTTAGTACAGTTGGTAAAAAATTGGCTGATACCATTCTGTCTCAGCTAAAAGTGACTGAGAAACAACTGGCGGATGATACAAGACTCGATGGCACTTCTGGGAACTCCTTCTTCTTTACTCCAACAGACCCAAAAGAAATTATCAAAATAATTGACAACCTTAAAGGGACCTCTGCTCCAGGAAATGATATGATCAGCAATACGATTTTAAAACAATGCAAAATATCTCTTGCCCCTGTACTCTCCTACATAGCTAACCTTAGTATGTCCACCGGTGTCTTTCCGGAATGTCTAAAGATAGCCAATGTCTGTCCCATATTCAAGTCTGGCGACCCTCTTCTGGTGATTAATTACAGACCTATCTCCCTGTTATCTTCAGTGTCCAAAATACTGGAAAAACTAGCCAATAACCGGTTACAAAAATATCTAGAAAAGGAGAAACTGCTATCCGATAACCAATATGGCTTTCGTCAAAAAATGTCTACAGAGGATGCAGTAGTAACACTTGTTGACCACGTCACGGAAAGGGTAGATGTTGGTGATAAATGCGTTGGTGTGTTCATAGACATGGCTAAGGCATTCGACACAGTTTCTCGGCCGATACTCTTACAGAAGTTATCGTTAATGGGAATACGGGGTCTAGCACAGAACTGGTTTCACTCTTACCTATCAAACCGACAGCAGAGAATAAAAGCTAAAGGTGAAGCAATAAGTGAATATTCTGATATCCATTTTGGTGTTCCTCAGGGTAGTGTGCTCGGGCCAACTCTATTCTTGACCTACATAAATGATCTCTGCAGCCTTCAAATAGAGAAAGTAAAGATCCTAACTTTTGCGGATGACACGGCTATTGTATTCCATGGTAATAGTTGGGCGGGGGTTGTTGATGCTGCTGAGAGAGGACTAACTAAAGTGATGAAATGGCTGCAGCAAAACCTTCTTACGTTGAATGCCAGTAAGACAAAATACGTGGCCTTTAAAATTTCTAATCGTGTTAAGCCCGAAAACCCACTCCGTATTAAACTCCATTCCTGCAAGCACATTGGCAGTGACTCTTGTCAATGTGTCGAGATCGAACAAGTTGATCATATTAAATACCTTGGCGTCTTGATCGACAACCAATTATCTTGGATCAAACAAATTGATGCTGTTACTGCTAGGATCCGTAAACTTATGTTCATATTCAAGCAACTCAGGAACATAGCAGACCACAACACCCTCAGGTGTGTATACTTCGCTCTTTGCCAATCTATCTTAAATTATTGTATAGCGGTATGGGGTGCAGCATCAAAGAGTCACTTGATAAAGCTTGAACGAGCACAAAGGGGCGTCTTAAAGGTTGCTTATGGAAGGCCCTATCGATATTCAACTGACAGACTATATCAGGAATGTAAAGTTCTTAGGGTAAGACAACTTTTTATTATGTCTGTATTATTACGTTTTCACCGACAAGCTCTTCACACCCAAACCAAATCTGCCAGGTCATGTAGGCAGATAACATGGAAAATGCCTACTACTCGTACTAAATTTGCTAACAGATCTCCTAGATACACGGGTCCTTTCATATACCAAAATATTAACAAGGTTTTGGACATAGTAGGATGTTCAAAGCACAATTGTAAAGTAAAAGTAGTCAAATGGCTATCAACTAAAGACTATACACAGACCGAAGCTCTCCTGATTCCCTTACTATAAATCTCTTTTAATTACTCATCCAGGCGCATCACATACATATAAACTACACTAAACGACAACTAGACACACACTACACACACTCACACACATATCTACACTCATCACAAACCTTTCGTAAATATTTTAATTTTGCATGTTTCCTTTAGTTATTAAGTTAAGTTTAAATATTGTTTAGTGTTGTAATCACATATTCATGAACTACCTCCAAGTGCTCTTATAATATTGTGTCATTCTAAACGAAGAAAATACTAGATCCCACGACACAGGGTATCCTAGTGTGGGGTCTAGGGCTACTTTAATGCACGTAATGTTTATTTATTTATTTAAACTTCATGTACAATGGTGATACATAGGCGGACTTAATGCAGCAAGGCATTCTCTACCAGTCAACCTTTGGGTTAAAGAGGACAAACAGGTGGTAGGAGTACAAAATAAAAATGAACAATAATTAAAGTCAGATATTAATAAACTATCTAACAAATAAAATACATAAATATTTTCTAAAACAATAGACTAATAAATATTATAATAAATATCATATTCTAAATGAAACAGAAATTAAACATAATAACTAAGACGAAGACCGAGCTATGTAAGAGAGGACAAGTAATAGTTCCGGATTCTACGCTTAAATGAAAATTTACTCTCAGTTTTTTTTTATGTCAAGGGGAAGGGCGTTCCAGAGTTTTATAGTAGAGACAGCGTAAGAATTAGATATAAACCCAGTGCGGTGAGAAGGAATTTGGAGAAGTAAGTTTTTGGAAGCTCGAAGGTTAAGATCGTGAGAACTGCCCAACACTTTAAAATATTGTTTTAAATAATCAGGAGTACAAGGATCGTTCATGATGTTGAAGAGCATGCAGAGGGATCTTAGGGATCTCCTCTGACGGATAGGCAGCCATTTAAGCTGAGAACGGAAGGTAGAAATGTGATCATATTTACGAAGCCCGAAAATAAAGCGAATACAGTTGTTAAGAAGTCGATCCATTTTGTTAAGAAGTTCTTGGGATAGATCAGAATAACAAACATCAGCATAGTCGATTATAGGCAATACGAGAGCTTGAACCAAGGTGGTTTTGGTGCTGGACGGAAGAAAATGTTTGAATCTATAGAGAGACCGCAGTGAGAAAGTGACTCTCTGGCTAATCTGAGCGACCTGCTTATTCCAGCTTAATCTGTCATCAATATATAGGCCCAAGTCTTTAACGTGAGGCGAGAGAGGGATAACAGTATTGCCGAACTTAAGCGGCATTAGAAGACTAGTGTCCAAGGTTCGTAGATAATACGAACTACCAATAAGGATAGCCTGACATTTACTGACATTGACAGTAACGCCAAATCTGCTAGACCAGTCAGCGATTGCTTGAAGATCAGCATTCAACAGCGAGATGCAGTCATCCAGATTGAGTATGTCAGCTTGCGCGTAGAGCTGCAGGTCGTCAGCATACAGATGGTAGGAGCATTTGAGAATAGTAGTGATAGAGTTAATAAATAAAGAAAATAAGAGTGGAGAGAGTATACCGCCTTGTGGGACGCCTGTTTCTAGCGCGCACCAATCAGAGAATTTCTGATCAGCACGTACCGCCTGCTGGCGACCACGAAGATATGATGAAAACCAAGCCCGTGCCAACGAAGAAACCCCAATTTGAGACAGGATGGCCAGGAGAATGTCGTGATCGACGGTATTAAATGCATTGGAGAAATATTTTCTTGTACATACCTACTATATTATTTGTTTTATTTTTGTTGTGCTTTATGTATGTATAGAATGGTGTCTCAATAAAATTTTTATCTTTTTTTTATCTTTATCTATTAAACACTAGTGAAATTAACTACAGTACAATTGAAAAAGAATTGCTGGCAATTGTATGGGCAACCAAATACTTCCGCCCTTACTTATTTGGTAGGAAGTTTAAAATCGTTACGGATCACAAGCCCTTACAATGGGTTATGAATCTAAAGGAACCCAATTCTCGTTTAACCCGCTGGAGACTAAAGCTAAGCGAGTATAACTTCTCTACTATCTATAAGCAAGGTAAACTGAATACTAACGCAGATGCTCTGTCCCGCATCGAAATCAATAATGAAGATGCGAACTCTATAGCAGTTAACACGTCCGAAAAATCCCCTTCAGTGGTTGGTTCTACAACTGCAACAGCTCACACCAGTGCTAAGAACCCTATATTAGAAGTACCGATTTCTGATGAACCCCTAAATAAATTCCACCGCCAAATATCCTTTGTAGTCGTAGGAGATATTAAAAAACGCCCAACGGTGTCCAAACCTTTCGAAACCCACACTAAAACCACCATACAACTATCAGGAGTCTAATCTTGAACAGGACTTAATTAATGCTGTTAAAGAATATGTGAATCCCTAAGTAAGAACGGGAATTCTCATCCATCCCCCTCTAGCCATGTTCAATATAATCCCGATCATCCAGGATAAATTCAAAAGAGGACGTCAAAAATTACCTGGACCAACAGGAAATCATTCGTAATTACCATGAAGGAAAAACCAACGACCGCGGTATAACTGAATGTTTCCTTGCCTTATCACATCGTTATTATTGGCCCAAAATGAAAGAAAGCATATCAAAGTATATTAACGAATGTAGTATCTGTGGCCAAGCAAAGTACGATAGCAACCCTATTAAACAAAATTCTCCATAGTTCCTCCCCCAACCAAACCCTTTGAAATTTTACATTTGGACCTTTTCACAGCACGAAATGAGAATTTTCTCACTTTAGTCGACGCTTTCTCGAAATATGCGCAAGCATATCATCTTAGAGATGGTACTGCGTTAAGTGTCGTTCAAGCTCTTTTAACGTTTTGCACCCATCATGGCGTTCCCTATACTGTAGTCACGGATCAAGGACCTGAGTTCACTAATGCATTATTTTCAGAATTTGTCCGTCTCCATAAGATACAACATCATAAAATCCTTGCACATACCCCTAACGATAATGGAATAGTAGAACGCTTCCATTCTACCATTCTCGAACACCTCAGAATCCTGAAATTGGAAAAGCATAATGAACCCGCCGTAAATCTCATGCCTTATGCAGTTTTAGGTTATAACAGCTCAATACATAGTTTCACCAAATGTAGGCCTATAGATCTAATCACAGGACACTTTGATCCCCGCGATTCCTTGGATCTAAACCTATCTGAGCATCTACTGCAAAATTACTTACAAGACCATAAAAAACGATTAACCCAAGTCTATGAAATAATAAATGAAACATCCCTCCACCGAAGAACCGAATTAACTGAAAGAAGGAATAAAGATCGCGAACCTGAAAAGGAATATAACCCTGACCAACAAGTATTCGTCCGCAATCCTCTAGGTAGCAGACAAAAGTTAGCCCCGCGCTTCACCAAAGACATAGTCATGGCCGATCTTCCCATACACATATATACCAAAACGAAACGAGGCCCTGTTGCAAAATCTCGTCTAAAGAGAAGCCCTAAAGATCCCACATTGTTACAGGATGTTACTGCTGCTACTCCTGCAAATGACGCAAGGACAAGAAGTAATGATTGATCCTTTAGGAAACGGCCCTGGAATACTTCCGTTTAATCTAGGAACGACGCGTATCATTTCCCATTATCATTCCTTTCTCAACTATGTTAATCTCGATTTTATACAATCCCAGATATACACAGTTAGTACACAATTGACTGATGTTAGACATAAACTAAATAAAAAGACGTCTCTATTATTTGAACCGCACATGAACTACCTTACATCTAAATTAACTATACAGCTAGAGTCATTTGAACATAGTCGTCATAAAAGAGGACTCGTCGATGGTCTCGGTTCTGTTATTAAGAGCATATCCGGTAATCTTGACCAAACTGATGCAATTAAATGTAATAAAGCTATAAAAGTCCTTCAGGAAAATGAGTACAAGATGCAGTCTCAACTTAATCAGCATGTTAGTCTATCTAAAACTTGGATTTCATACTCGTATAATGCCAACTTATTAACTAACATAACAAAAAACCAGGAGAGAATGGGTAATGTCTTAAATCGGATAATCAATAGTACAGCAGACTTTGATTTTACCCACTACGCCCATATGGCTCAACACTTCATTATTCTAAGCGATAGCATAGACAATTTGTCCGAAGAACTCCATAAACTAGAGTACACTTTAGCCTTAATACGTACGTTAAGCACACCCCATATGGCAATTAGTATAGCTGAAATTAGGAATATGTTAAATGAATTAAGGATTTTATACCCAAAAGATGAAATCCTCGAATTTGAGTTAAGGGATTATTATGACGTAATTAGGCTAGGATACTTTTATATAGATAATCAGATAGTTATAGTATTTAAGGTGCCGATTGCCTTCCCTCCAATATATAGCCTTTACAAACTGTCCATTGTCCCTAACAAAAACAACAAAATCCTTTTACCTTCCTTACCTTTTATTGCGATTTCCGGACAAGATTCTATGTACATGGAGGCTGAATGCCCGAAGGTAAATTCTCTGTACCTCTGCGAAGCAAAATCAAAGTACAAGACCCAAAATGATCCGGATTGTATCCAGCATCTGATCTCCAAGCAAGAACTTCTCCATTATTGCAAGCTGTCCTCAGTCACATTGAAGAGAGAAGCTGTGGAACAACTCGACGAGAAACACTACACCATCAGTTTCCCACATCCAACCAAAGTGAAGATATCCTGCAGACAAGAAACATATAAAATCCTTGAAGGAAGCTATCTGGCTATTATTCCGCATAATTGTCACATTAAAACGCCCGAATTCAC
This sequence comes from Orthosia cruda, assembly GCA_964057195.1. Lineage (NCBI taxonomy): Eukaryota > Metazoa > Arthropoda > Insecta > Lepidoptera > Noctuidae > Orthosia > Orthosia cruda. The sequence continues at coordinate 19,536,824 of OZ059837.1, forward strand.
AATAGCGAACTCTAACAATCACATCAAGGGATTCGCTCTGGAAATTATGCATTTGCCTACAGTTATTGAAGACTTAGAAAATTCAAGCGAGACACCAATCATACTAAACTCTGCCGATCTAGAAAATCTGCACTCCATAAACACGAAAATCATGCTACAGACTCCAGTTATTCTTAATGAGATAACCGATACAGCTCTCTACCATACCACGATTCCAATCTACCTAATACTATCCGGTGCAAGTGCACTTACTATCGCACTGATGTACCGACGATATCGATTGAAACGACTTCAGAAAAATCAAGAATCAGATGACGCCACACCTTCGGGAAATTATGCTGAAATACAAGAATCAAATAGAATCAGCCCCAGCAAGATAAGAATTGACCACAGCAATATTTCATCATCCCTGTCACACAAGATTTCGAAATAGTTGCTGATCTTCGGGAGGAGGTGTTACGTACTCGCATAGCACCCAAACCGCTGACAAGCGATTACCTCATTGTCGCACATCGCAACAGCCGCGGACACGAGGCGCCGACGCAACACAACGTGATGCAGCCCGACACCGGACATCGAGGCCCTCGTGGGTTCGTCACTTTTGGCACGGCATCGGTCAACTGTCGACTATTTCTAAGCCATTTATAATTGTAATTTTTATTAATTAAATTTAAGTTGAATAAATTCTGTATTTTTTTAAATCCTCCGGCTACAGCCTTCGTAATTCGCTCATAATCAATATAATTTATTTTTTGTTTGTACCGTTTGTTTTGTTATTGTATTTTAATGTCACTGTCACAATCTGACAGCTTAAGTTTGAGAAATGTCTGAATGTTATGTCAATTTTTTATTTCGCTCCGTTATACGGTCGTATTTTCTATTTAAGTTATGAAACTTGTATGTAGGTACGATATTTTATTTATACCTGGACTACAAAATCATCTTTAATTTTAATATTTTCTTATTTTTTTGTTCTCTCGAGATAAGCACAACTCGCAGGTAGACAGAAAATTGTTTACCGCGTTATTTGTTATTGTTTTTGTACAAGTAGATATTTATTTATATTTATGCTCAGCCCTGGTTGTAGCAGTAATTCCGATACTTTTTATTCGTTGGATAGTGATGATGAAAGTTTTGCAAATGTTCCATCTCTAGCCGACACTCTTGTTTCACTTTTTTCCGATGTCTCCAGGAACTTTAATGTAGTCCACATAAATGCCCAGAGTATTCCGGCCCACTTTCCCGATATGCTGGCAAGCTTTGACTGTAAGAATATTCATGCGATTCCTGTTTCTGAATCATTATTAAAACCTTGTCTTTCCTCTTCCTCCTACTCTCTGCCAGGTTTTAAGCTTATTAGGAATGATCGCGCGGTCGGTGGTGGTGGTGGGGTGGCCATATATCTGCGTAATTACATTCCCTTTTTTATTATTAACATGTCCACTCAGCCACCCCCGCCGAGCGCCGGTGAACATCTTTTCCCATCATTCTAAGATTCGCCTTCGGGTCTTCGTATTAATTTCTTCTCTTCTTTCGAACGTATTTTAGAAACTTTAATTCCTTCTTACAGTCATACCATCATAATGGGCGACTTTAATACATGTCTTCTTATAAAAGACACCCGCTCTTCTTCTCTTCGTCATGTTATTGAATCTGTCAATCTTTCTATTCTCGATCTTGGTGCCACTCACCTTTTTCCTAACTCTGTTCCCTCGCTTCTTGATTGCTTTGCAATTTTGATGATATGGACATTGATCGTCTTCAGGAGGATGCCAGTAAAATTGACTGGACGCCGTTGGTTACATCCTCGTCCGTCGACGAACAAGTTTAAATCTTGTCTTCTACCCTCATCCAGCTTTACGACACACATGCATCTATTCGAGCCGTGAGAGTTAAGCATCTGCCAGCGCCATGGCTGACTGGCGACATTAAAATTTTACTAAGCAAAAAAGCAGCTGCAAAGTTTAGGTTAAAAATTCGGCCCAAGATGTCAATAGGGAAAAATACGTGTTAATTAGAAATCAATGCAACAAGGTGTGTAGGAACGCACAAAGCCAAAATATTCATAATTCAGTTGAAAACGGTGATCCAGCTAAAGTCTGGAAATTTCTTAAAACATTAGGTATCGAAAAAAAAGTCTCATGACTCGATTCCTAAAGACATGGACTTCAACTTACTTAACAGTCATTTTTCTACTTCGCCCGTATTGGATAGGGCCACCAAAGCTACTACGCTTAGTTATCTTTCAAATCTTCCGATATCTAATTATTCCCCTTTTGTTTTAAGTCAATTCACTGCTTGTGATGTTAAAAAGAGTATTTTATCGATTACATCCAATGCTGTGTCAGCCGTAAGATGATCATCCCCATCCTTGATAACATTCTTCCTATCATCCTTTACATCCTCAACTTCTCTGTTTCTAGTGGTGTCTTCCCACAAGGCTGGAAAGATGCCCAAATTATTCCTTTACCCAAAAAACCACATCCTGCATGTTTCTCTGACTATCGTCCCATATCTATTCTTTCTTTCCTATACAAAGTCCTTGAAAAGCTTGTCCACCATCAGCTCAGTACGTTCCTTTCCAAACACAATCTGGTAAATCCTTTCCAATCTGGTTTTCGGCGTGGACACAGCACTACCTCAGCACTTGTGCACATCACGGACGATATCAGGTCAGGAATGGAGGAGGGAAAGTTAACATTACTTGCTCTGCTTGACTTTAGCAATGCCTTCAATGCTGTTGACTTCGATATTTTGCTTGGCGTCCTAAACTCGTTTAACATATCTCCTGCGGTAGTTGACTGATTTCATAGTTACCTGTTTGGCCGCCGGCAGCGTATTTGCACTGAAGATTTTTCCCTTCTTGGTGTCACACCTCTGCCGGTGTGCCGCAGGGTGGCGTTTTATCTCCTCTTCTCTTCGCACTCTTTATTAATGTTATCACTCAACGACTTTCTTCTTTCTACCACCTGTACGCTGATGATCTTCAAATTTATACCCAAGCCCTGGACAATATGGACCTGGCTCGAATAGGTGACTGGAGCACTGAGTTCGGGCTGAAAATCAATCCAACGAAGACTCAAGTGACGGTTGTTGTACCCGGAATGTCTCTAGGATCGATTGGTCGACACTGCCCCAGGTTTCTTTCAATAATACCATTATCCCTTTAAATCACATTGTAAAGAACTTGGGGATTTATATCGACAGCACTCTATCCTGGACCAACCAACTGCAGGAAGTCAGTCGAAAACAGTTTGCGTCTGCGGGCTCCCTAAGAGGGTTTCGTAATTTTCTTCCGATAACCACTAAAATTGCGATAGCACAATCACTTCTTCTCCCTATCTTAGACTATGCTGATGCCAGCTATCTTGATCTCATCCAAGACCAATTGAATAAGCTTGAGCGACTTCAAAATCTCTGTATCAGGTTCATATTTGGCTTGCGTAAATATGATCACGTTTCTGAATTTCGTACTAAGCTCAAATGGCTTCCTATTCGCCTTCGCCGGAATGCCCACATACTTTCTATACTTTATAATGTGCTATTTAATCCTTTTACTCCTTTTTATCTCAAAGAACGCTTTCAGTTCCTCTGTCACACCCATTCTAGGTCCTTGAGATCATCGGAAAATCTAAAATTAAGTATCCGTATGCATTCCACTTCCTTCTTTGACAAATCTTTCACGATTCAAGCAGCTCGGTTGTGGAATGCATTACCTATTGAAATTAGACGTGCTCAAACAAACTGCCAATATTTAAGAAAATGGTAAAGGAGCATTACCTTTCACTATAATTTTTATTCTTCTCCTGTCTCTGTTATATTTGATATATATTAGTATATTTTGTATATTGTATTTTATGTTATGATGTCTATGTAGTGTATTATTTATGTTAATTTGTACACTGACAGCCCTTAATTCTTCTCCTATTGCTCAGTCCATCCAAAGGTTGTCTGTAAGAGATTGCCTAGTGCGATAAGACCGCCCATTGTACACTTGTTATTGTGAATGTTTGTCCTGTATGTTTTTGGGGTGTACAATAAAGTATATATAATAAAACCATTTATTTAAATTTGTGTCATCACATCATTTAACTGTTCGAGATATCTTATACCCAAAACATACTTATCATTGAGAAGTTCCAGTGGCCATCTGTGTCTTCTTCATCAGTTCCACTTTACCAAATGGTACTTTCTAAATGCAAATGCTTACCATGTTGATGGAAATACCAAAATCGCTATGTAAATGCCTATAGAAACAGAATCAGAAACATTGATTCATAAAACATAGGTAATAATTAAATACAAGATAAAAATAGCCCATAAAATTTGAGTAGTTCTTAGGATTTCCATGGGATCCCCCTATCAGATCCTGGCTTGGTGACAGTGGTACTACCTCGAGAGTATAAGCTTTTAAACAAGGTCAAAACGGTCCATCATTGATGGAATCATCGGTGAAAAATAAAAAAAAAGTACGTACAGTCGAACGTAAAACCTCCTCCTTTTTGGAAAGTCGTTTAAAAAGTTACAAGAGTTACGATTATTTTTCCACAAAATTATACGAAACCAAGTGAGAATTATCTGGAGTTGGTCCGCTATAGTCCCGTTTGGTCATTATGCAATATCTCGCGGTCCACGGGACCCGGCGCGCCGCTACATGCACTATTCATTACATGGGCTCGTCCTAATGAGACAATGTATTCCAAGTTTGTTTCCGCGGCAAGGACTCAGCTTTCGAGGTTTTCGTAGTTGGTGTTCCAATCGTGTGTTTACTGTGCCACCTGTATATGTTACCTAATTATAATGTGCGAGGAATGCGACGCAAATCTTCCCAGAATTTGTTATGTAACAAGGGTTGGATTAATGGGAGACTTAAGGAGGAAAAACGTGTTGTTTTCGGTGTGTGGGCTGCCCAATAAATTAGACAGTTGTTGCAGTAATTAAAGAATTTTCATTTCCGTTGTTGTTGGCTAATATATGCTTAGAAAAAGGAAGATTCTGCTACTCCATTTTTTGTCACGTCAGTAGTTCGTCAGTTCATAAATAGGAATATTGCAAACTTGCTTAAAAATAGAGTTAGCTTGCAGATAATTAAACTTAGGCCCAGTTTTTTGATCCGTAATTTACTCAACCAAGTTAATGTTAAATATGCTAACCAATGGTTAAAAATTTCAGTAAAACGCGTTTATTCATCAGTTGCTTACCTAACAAATGGACAATTAATTAACTCTCCAACTTATGTGACCATTTGTGATGCTAAAAATTGAAGAAAAAACGACATTTTAACCATTGGTTAGCACATTTAATAATTGGTTGAGTTAACGACGGATCAAGAAACTGGGCCATAGTAACTCATAAAATGTCTACGCGTCATTTGCATTATTCACCACCTAAATCAACAATATATTTTTAAACCGACCATATTTCAAACTTTACTTTTACACAAGAACAAATCCAAACCAATCCTTTTCACATAAATTCAATCCACCCGACACATTCAAGCTACGAATAAGTACAGTTTAACCAAAGTCCTATGGGACCAAACTCACGCTGTAATGCTCCAGAGTTTACCAATGTCCTGCAAAATATATGGGGCAAGACTACCGCAAGTCGGACTGGTCATAATAATCGCAGAAGCAAGTGGGGTGACTTTGAATATGAATGTACTTGCAAGTACGACAAGTACGTAGGTTCTATTACTACTTAAATAAAGCACGGGGCAACTGGAACGTAATAAATAATTCAGTATTTAACTAATGAATGCTCAGGCAATTAGCGGTATTTTCCTGTTTAATTTAACGTACAAATTAGACACTTTTATGAATTAATTCGATTATTTAGTGTGTTAGTTTTAACACATAAAACAATTAATCATCATTATCCCGGGGAGAAGATGGTACAGGAGCGTGTGGATTGGCACAGAAAAGAGAGGCTTAGAAGTAGTGGGATAAGTCGGGCTTTGTGTGATGAAGATGATGGTGATGAATCATCATAATGACTCATTAAAGGAATGGGTTATTAAGATGACTTCCGAGGGTAAATATTCAAAACGTCTAGTAAATATGCTTAAGATATTTACATTATAAAGCAGCCAACAAAATGAAATAAGTGCTCTGTAAAAGAAGCACATAATTGAAATGAAATATTAATATTTAAAAGGTTAGTTCATATTTTTAACCTTCTTTTTCCTTCGCTCAGATTTCCTAAGATTAATTAAAAAGCCGGCCAAGCGCGAGTTTCCGCGAGTGCTAAAGGTCAGTACGCCATTTTAACTTTAAAATATGCTGACATATTGACCTCTGACCTTTTTGCCTACTTAATGACACTCTTCAGCTACAGTTACGTAAATATAATTGAAACTGTTTCTGCATGATAGGTGCTGTGACTAGAACGGAAAATGAAAATTATAGGTATATTTTAGGCGCTAAATACTAAAATCTATTTATTATGTAAGTACTAATATAACCCCTAGTATAGTAATTTTGTAAATAAAGTACACTTACGTGACTAAAGTCCATTATCACTGGTTTATAATGTTTTTATTTTTTAGATCAGTACAAAGTATACAGTTTTTCAAGTCGTGACAAAAGTAGGTCGGTTCCCAAGACATAAACCAAAGAATAAAGGATTGCAGATACTACATGCAGTCAGACACGAGTGTATGTCTGAGAGTTTTCCACATTTTCAATTTTAGCAGAGAATTCTAAAGTACTTCCGTGAGTAATTTCCTGGACATTTGCTTTTCTCAGATAGAAAAAGAGATTTATTCTAGATTGCTTGCAGTTTTGGTATATCTATATTTTACAGGAGAATGCATACACGTTTTATGATATAGAATCAAGCCGGGTAAGTGCACAAAACTTGAATGTACTTGCAAAGAACACATCTGCAATTGAAATTGGTTCATATTTACTTAATAGTAAATAAAATAAATAGACAATTTAAGAAGTCCGATGACGTTTCTCATTTTACATGCCGAGATAACTTTGTTCGTAAGAAATTGAAAAATCCTATTCATAATCCTAATCACGCACTTACGGAGGTTGGTTATCTATGTTACGTTCTCGGTAAGGGCCCGTACATACCACGTTTTTTTAGGTAATCAGAACGCAGTGCGAACGCTACGTTATAGCTACCAATGAGCCATGCACACGCTCATAAAATTATAGTTTGTGGACTACGACTTTTTGACGTCCTGTGGGCACGTAGTACGCGTCCACCGCCAAACGTGGATTGTACCAGTATAGTACCAGATGTATGCGCCATCGGTACATGGTGTACTTTACGACACACATGCATCTATTCGAGCCGTGAGAGTTAAGCATCTGCCAGCGCCATGGCTGACTGGCGACATTAAAATTTTACTAAGCAAAAAAGCAGCTGCAAAGTTTAGGTTAAAAATTCGGCCCAAGATGTCAATAGGGAAAAATACGTGTTAATTAGAAATCAATGCAACAAGGTGTGTAGGAACGCACAAAGCCAAAATATTCATAATTCAGTTGAAAACGGTGATCCAGCTAAAGTCTGGAAATTTCTTAAAACATTAGGTATCGAAAAAAAAGTCTCATGACTCGATTCCTAAAGACATGGACTTCAACTTACTTAACAGTCATTTTTCTACTTCGCCCGTATTGGATAGGGCCACCAAAGCTACTACGCTTAGTTATCTTTCAAATCTTCCGATATCTAATTATTCCCCTTTTGTTTTAAGTCAATTCACTGCTTGTGATGTTAAAAAGAGTATTTTATCGATTACATCCAATGCTGTGTCAGCCGTAAGATGATCATCCCCATCCTTGATAACATTCTTCCTATCATCCTTTACATCCTCAACTTCTCTGTTTCTAGTGGTGTCTTCCCACAAGGCTGGAAAGATGCCCAAATTATTCCTTTACCCAAAAAACCACATCCTGCATGTTTCTCTGACTATCGTCCCATATCTATTCTTTCTTTCCTATACAAAGTCCTTGAAAAGCTTGTCCACCATCAGCTCAGTACGTTCCTTTCCAAACACAATCTGGTAAATCCTTTCCAATCTGGTTTTCGGCGTGGACACAGCACTACCTCAGCACTTGTGCACATCACGGACGATATCAGGTCAGGAATGGAGGAGGGAAAGTTAACATTACTTGCTCTGCTTGACTTTAGCAATGCCTTCAATGCTGTTGACTTCGATATTTTGCTTGGCGTCCTAAACTCGTTTAACATATCTCCTGCGGTAGTTGACTGATTTCATAGTTACCTGTTTGGCCGCCGGCAGCGTATTTGCACTGAAGATTTTTCCCTTCTTGGTGTCACACCTCTGCCGGTGTGCCGCAGGGTGGCGTTTTATCTCCTCTTCTCTTCGCACTCTTTATTAATGTTATCACTCAACGACTTTCTTCTTTCTACCACCTGTACGCTGATGATCTTCAAATTTATACCCAAGCCCTGGACAATATGGACCTGGCTCGAATAGGTGACTGGAGCACTGAGTTCGGGCTGAAAATCAATCCAACGAAGACTCAAGTGACGGTTGTTGTACCCGGAATGTCTCTAGGATCGATTGGTCGACACTGCCCCAGGTTTCTTTCAATAATACCATTATCCCTTTAAATCACATTGTAAAGAACTTGGGGATTTATATCGACAGCACTCTATCCTGGACCAACCAACTGCAGGAAGTCAGTCGAAAACAGTTTGCGTCTGCGGGCTCCCTAAGAGGGTTTCGTAATTTTCTTCCGATAACCACTAAAATTGCGATAGCACAATCACTTCTTCTCCCTATCTTAGACTATGCTGATGCCAGCTATCTTGATCTCATCCAAGACCAATTGAATAAGCTTGAGCGACTTCAAAATCTCTGTATCAGGTTCATATTTGGCTTGCGTAAATATGATCACGTTTCTGAATTTCGTACTAAGCTCAAATGGCTTCCTATTCGCCTTCGCCGGAATGCCCACATACTTTCTATACTTTATAATGTGCTATTTAATCCTTTTACTCCTTTTTATCTCAAAGAACGCTTTCAGTTCCTCTGTCACACCCATTCTAGGTCCTTGAGATCATCGGAAAATCTAAAATTAAGTATCCGTATGCATTCCACTTCCTTCTTTGACAAATCTTTCACGATTCAAGCAGCTCGGTTGTGGAATGCATTACCTATTGAAATTAGACGTGCTCAAACAAACTGCCAATATTTAAGAAAATGGTAAAGGAGCATTACCTTTCACTATAATTTTTATTCTTCTCCTGTCTCTGTTATATTTGATATATATTAGTATATTTTGTATATTGTATTTTATGTTATGATGTCTATGTAGTGTATTATTTATGTTAATTTGTACACTGACAGCCCTTAATTCTTCTCCTATTGCTCAGTCCATCCAAAGGTTGTCTGTAAGAGATTGCCTAGTGCGATAAGACCGCCCATTGTACACTTGTTATTGTGAATGTTTGTCCTGTATGTTTTTGGGGTGTACAATAAAGTATATATAATAAAACCATTTATTTAAATTTGTGTCATCACATCATTTAACTGTTCGAGATATCTTATACCCAAAACATACTTATCATTGAGAAGTTCCAGTGGCCATCTGTGTCTTCTTCATCAGTTCCACTTTACCAAATGGTACTTTCTAAATGCAAATGCTTACCATGTTGATGGAAATACCAAAATCGCTATGTAAATGCCTATAGAAACAGAATCAGAAACATTGATTCATAAAACATAGGTAATAATTAAATACAAGATAAAAATAGCCCATAAAATTTGAGTAGTTCTTAGGATTTCCATGGGATCCCCCTATCAGATCCTGGCTTGGTGACAGTGGTACTACCTCGAGAGTATAAGCTTTTAAACAAGGTCAAAACGGTCCATCATTGATGGAATCATCGGTGAAAAATAAAAAAAAAGTACGTACAGTCGAACGTAAAACCTCCTCCTTTTTGGAAAGTCGTTTAAAAAGTTACAAGAGTTACGATTATTTTTCCACAAAATTATACGAAACCAAGTGAGAATTATCTGGAGTTGGTCCGCTATAGTCCCGTTTGGTCATTATGCAATATCTCGCGGTCCACGGGACCCGGCGCGCCGCTACATGCACTATTCATTACATGGGCTCGTCCTAATGAGACAATGTATTCCAAGTTTGTTTCCGCGGCAAGGACTCAGCTTTCGAGGTTTTCGTAGTTGGTGTTCCAATCGTGTGTTTACTGTGCCACCTGTATATGTTACCTAATTATAATGTGCGAGGAATGCGACGCAAATCTTCCCAGAATTTGTTATGTAACAAGGGTTGGATTAATGGGAGACTTAAGGAGGAAAAACGTGTTGTTTTCGGTGTGTGGGCTGCCCAATAAATTAGACAGTTGTTGCAGTAATTAAAGAATTTTCATTTCCGTTGTTGTTGGCTAATATATGCTTAGAAAAAGGAAGATTCTGCTACTCCATTTTTTGTCACGTCAGTAGTTCGTCAGTTCATAAATAGGAATATTGCAAACTTGCTTAAAAATAGAGTTAGCTTGCAGATAATTAAACTTAGGCCCAGTTTTTTGATCCGTAATTTACTCAACCAAGTTAATGTTAAATATGCTAACCAATGGTTAAAAATTTCAGTAAAACGCGTTTATTCATCAGTTGCTTACCTAACAAATGGACAATTAATTAACTCTCCAACTTATGTGACCATTTGTGATGCTAAAAATTGAAGAAAAAACGACATTTTAACCATTGGTTAGCACATTTAATAATTGGTTGAGTTAACGACGGATCAAGAAACTGGGCCATAGTAACTCATAAAATGTCTACGCGTCATTTGCATTATTCACCACCTAAATCAACAATATATTTTTAAACCGACCATATTTCAAACTTTACTTTTACACAAGAACAAATCCAAACCAATCCTTTTCACATAAATTCAATCCACCCGACACATTCAAGCTACGAATAAGTACAGTTTAACCAAAGTCCTATGGGACCAAACTCACGCTGTAATGCTCCAGAGTTTACCAATGTCCTGCAAAATATATGGGGCAAGACTACCGCAAGTCGGACTGGTCATAATAATCGCAGAAGCAAGTGGGGTGACTTTGAATATGAATGTACTTGCAAGTACGACAAGTACGTAGGTTCTATTACTACTTAAATAAAGCACGGGGCAACTGGAACGTAATAAATAATTCAGTATTTAACTAATGAATGCTCAGGCAATTAGCGGTATTTTCCTGTTTAATTTAACGTACAAATTAGACACTTTTATGAATTAATTCGATTATTTAGTGTGTTAGTTTTAACACATAAAACAATTAATCATCATTATCCCGGGGAGAAGATGGTACAGGAGCGTGTGGATTGGCACAGAAAAGAGAGGCTTAGAAGTAGTGGGATAAGTCGGGCTTTGTGTGATGAAGATGATGGTGATGAATCATCATAATGACTCATTAAAGGAATGGGTTATTAAGATGACTTCCGAGGGTAAATATTCAAAACGTCTAGTAAATATGCTTAAGATATTTACATTATAAAGCAGCCAACAAAATGAAATAAGTGCTCTGTAAAAGAAGCACATAATTGAAATGAAATATTAATATTTAAAAGGTTAGTTCATATTTTTAACCTTCTTTTTCCTTCGCTCAGATTTCCTAAGATTAATTAAAAAGCCGGCCAAGCGCGAGTTTCCGCGAGTGCTAAAGGTCATTACGCCATTTTAACTTTAAAATATGCTGACATATTGACCTCTGACCTTTTTGCCTACTTAATGACACTCTTCAGCTACAGTTACGTAAATATAATTGAAACTGTTTCTGCATGATAGGTGCTGTGACTAGAACGGAAAATGAAAATTATAGGTATATTTTAGGCGCTAAATACTAAAATCTATTTATTATGTAAGTACTAATATAACCCCTAGTATAGTAATTTTGTAAATAAAGTACACTTACGTGACTAAAGTCCATTATCACTGGTTTATAATGTTTTTATTTTTTAGATCAGTACAAAGTATACAGTTTTTCAAGTCGTGACAAAAGTAGGTCGGTTCCCAAGACATAAACCAAAGAATAAAGGATTGCAGATACTACATGCAGTCAGACACGAGTGTATGTCTGAGAGTTTTCCACATTTTCAATTTTAGCAGAGAATTCTAAAGTACTTCCGTGAGTAATTTCCTGGACATTTGCTTTTCTCAGATAGAAAAAGAGATTTATTCTAGATTGCTTGCAGTTTTGGTATATCTATATTTTACAGGAGAATGCATACACGTTTTATGATATAGAATCAAGCCGGGTAAGTGCACAAAACTTGAATGTACTTGCAAAGAACACATCTGCAATTGAAATTGGTTCATATTTACTTAATAGTAAATAAAATAAATAGACAATTTAAGAAGTCCGATGACGTTTCTCATTTTACATGCCGAGATAACTTTGTTCGTAAGAAATTGAAAAATCCTATTCATAATCCTAATCACGCACTTACGGAGGTTGGTTATCTATGTTACGTTCTCGGTAAGGGCCCGTACATACCACGTTTTTTTAGGTAATCAGAACGCAGTGCGAACGCTACGTTATAGCTACCAATGAGCCATGCACACGCTCATAAAATTATAGTTTGTGGACTACGACTTTTTGACGTCCTGTGGGCACGTAGTACGCGTCCACCGCCAAACGTGGATTGTACCAGTATAGTACCAGATGTATGCGCCATCGGTACATGGTGTACATTCCACCCCTACACAAAACTTTTTGGGAACACTTTTATTATGCGTACAGCTAAGGAGTGCAATTCCCTGCCGGAGTCTGGTTTCCCGACAGCTACAATCTAGGGGTCTTTAAGTTAAGATTGAAAAGTTTTTTCTAGGCAAGCATGCTTCATCCTCGACCACATCATCGCTTACCTTCAGGTGAGAAAATGGTCGAGCGGGACCCTATAGATTATAAAAAAAAATTACCCGTACACTACAACAACGATTATCATTCGTAATGTTAGACCGTGCCTTCGTGGGAGGAGTTTAAAAAAAACGAATTTAAACAACTAAACTATTTATTTGGAAATAGTACAAAAATAGTCATTTTGAAGTAGTAATATTAGGATTTAGAAACGTGTGGCTCTGTGTGATGACGGTTAAAGATTGACCTGTTTTGTGCTCAGATCCCGCAACGCGACGGGGTGCGGCGCCGGCGGTTGGCTGACACTTCAAATTCGAGAAATGCACAAGTGTTTTGAAATACCTTATGCTCGTAAATCAGGGGGTAAGCATCAAGTTTAATTATTATTAAGTATTTTATAGCTGTCTAATGCGATTTCTTAGATTGTCACGACTTATGTCATAATACTTAATGTTTTTTTGTACTGATTAGTAGAAAACTTATTGAATACATTAGGTAGTCATGTGATTACTAATCAGGTAAATAGTCTCAGTACATTGTTAAAAAATGAAGGTAGATACTTTAAAGTTTAAACAATGCATGTGTGTGTGTAGCAAAAGTCTTCGCCCGAATGAATGTTATCCTATGGGCACTTAAGTAGTGCCTGGATAAGACATGTTTTATCCTTATCTAGGTCATGGCCTACATATGCACCAGTTTAAAATTCACCCTTTCATACTTGATTGACTTACAAAGATCCAAAGTTAGGTACTTAATTTCTCATTAATTCATTAATGGAATTCAAACCAATCGTAAATCAGATATTCAATAACCATTCCACTTGTAAATTATCTAATTATATCATGATTCGTGTTATGCGGACTTTATCAATGAGCGTTATATCGACGGTTAGTTAGTGCGGTAGGCGACAGTTTAATTAGCGAGGGGTTATCCGGCCGCGGGCGACATCTGGTGGTGCGAGTATCGAACTTTCGACCCCGTACTAGTTATCAACATTTTGTACCAGGATGATTTATATCTGATCATAAATTGTCACTTTTAATAACGATAGGAATTTACTTTTTATGAATTTGTGAGTTATGCCATAAAATATAGATAGATCATCTTTTCAAACAGACCAGCACCTTTGAAACTCCAGGAACACCTGCCACCTGGATGTGAAGTTCTGTGGCCTTTATGGAAAGCAAACACAATTTTGCAAAATGGGGTTCTATAGACCAGTCTCATACCTAGGCTCATTAAAATTTATACCTACTACACCCCTGTGACACACTTGTTAAAGTGCCCAAAGTGCCTTCAGAGTGCACTCCAGAAGACCTAATAAACTCCTGTAACGCTGGAATTAACGTGGCCACCTACTGGGACCAAAATATTTAAAGAGTTTTTCATAGACTCGAAAAGAAGAGAGAGCAGTGGTGGCCCAGTGGTAACGGCCGCGACTTACAAGTTGTAGTTCGTGAGTTCGAACCCAGGCAGGCGCTTTACTTTGTTTAAATTATTTCATCATTTCTCTTAAATAGGTGAAGGAAAACATCGTGAGGAAACCGGCATGTCCTAGAACCAAAAATTCGAAGACATGTGACATCCACCATCCCACATTGGGCACGCGTGATGGAATACGGTCCATTCCCTCGCACAGGGAGGAAACCTGTGTCCCAGCAGTGGGAACATTAATAAGCTGATTATGATGAAAAGAAGAAGAAGCAAGATATTTAACTAGAAAACTCTCTGCTTAGCAATCACAGTTGTTTTATAATGGCCATGAAAAATGTCAATAAGAAGTAATATAAATCATGGGAAATTTAAATAGTTACAATACCGTTTTTCTAACAGCGAAACGAAAAGCGCGTCAAAATTAACACAGCTCTTCTATTTTATAATTCTCTAAAGCAAAGTACTTGCTCGTTTTCATTAAATAATCTCTGTAGACTCATTAAAATTTATAACAACATCCAAAGAAGTCATAATTAGCCCATTAATATTCTTTTAATTACGCATTAAGAAATTAGAGGCATTATAGGTATATTACATTAAATTATTAACTCAGATTTTTATTTTAAAATACACGACTGAAAGAATTTTACATTAATTTATACACCAGCTCTTTTATTAAAAAAAACGGACCTTTATTTTTTTATTAATTATGTTTTTTATACAATAAAGACTCCTTGAAACAGCGTCACGGACATATCACCGATATTTGAGCTAAGGATTATAAATTGAGTCTTTATCAAATTCTACTTTTGCCTGAATAACTGTCAAATTTTGGCAATATAGCAGAGTTTGTCACGTTCTTAACTCAAAATTCTCAATTCAGAAACCGATAACAGAGGTACCAGATAAACAGAAATTCCCAGGAGATTGTTGACCTCAATATCAGCAGACCTCACACCTGCTTCATTATCATACGGACTAATAACATCCTACACTAGGCAATCTAGGCATACAATGAAGCCGGGGCTCTGCGGCAAACAATAAGCGACACATATATTGGGACTTAAGCTACCATACAGTTCAGTATCTACTAAACAGTGTTAAAGTCGAAACAATCCTATTAAATAAAACACCTTTCAACCGATGTGCCTTAAACCGGTTTCATTAGAAAGGCATTTGCGAAGATGGTTTTAGACCAATAAAACAAACAAAAATAAAAAAAAACCCACTCGCGCACGATGGGTTCCGAACCATTAACGCAAAAAAACGGCAAAAAATCACGTTTGTTGTGTGGGACCACTTAAATATTTATTTCATTCTGTTTTTAGTATTTGTTCTTATAGCATCGACAGAAATACATCGTCAGTGAAAATTTAAACTGTCGAGCTATCACAGTTCATGAGATACAGCCTGGTGACAGACCGACAGACGGACAGTGGAGTCTTAGTAATAGGGTCCCGTTTTTACCCTTTGGGTACGGAACCCTAAAAAAGAAAGAGTATCAAATAATCATCGTTAGTTTTCCACAAAAAAAATTTGTTACCCATAAAATATGGTGTTCTAAAGTAAAACCAACATCTAGGTGGCTTTATGAGGCCAAGGAAGACTGGGAACTCTAAAATCATGACGTAAGAGTTACGGTAAATTGGTGATAGATGACTAACGAAACTATACCCACCAAAGGGCTTAGACAAAGAGCGCAATTCTCAAAAAGTGCAAATAGTATATGTAGGATTGAAAAGCGCTCCCGAAATTTCACGCCAGTAGGTCCTGAACATTTAGGACTTTTGATAATTTTGATCCCTGATCGAATATCACTTTGCCTGGAGCCACGGGTGGAATCTAAACTGACAACAAAGAGACAAGGTTCAACGTGAGTGTATAGAGTCTATCAACCGACATACTAATTGTCCGTAAGACCAGACAAGCTATTGTTTGCAATAGCCATCAGCAGAACTTAGCCCCTC
This sequence comes from Orthosia cruda, assembly GCA_964057195.1. Lineage (NCBI taxonomy): Eukaryota > Metazoa > Arthropoda > Insecta > Lepidoptera > Noctuidae > Orthosia > Orthosia cruda. The sequence goes on from OZ059837.1 coordinate 19,553,092, forward strand.
AACAATTGCGCTACTCTGACATATAATCAAAGCACAAGCTGCAGTGACTATCAGTCTATAGACGGCCGTCGGTCATGAGGCGATCTGCCCCATTGTCTATAAGAACAGGCGTTCTATTGTTCGGAGTATCTGTGATCGAATACTCTCCGTAAGCTGTGAGTATAGTGAAAGATATCCTATGAATGGTATTCAGTAGCAGCTAAATTAACTGATATCTTTAGCGTGTGCTATTTTGGTGAACAATTATATATTTTATTAACGGAGATAACCTGTTTTATAATTTGCCATGATAGAGTCATAATAACACGTAGGTGCCTTCATAATTATTTCCCATATTTTTTAAACAAGATCCATTTCAATAAAAACATACAGCCTAGTAGAACACATCATGTCTAGGAACCATTAGCCTTGAATTTATAAAAAAAATGTATTACTTAACTTTATTTTTGAAAACCCAAATACTGGTCCTGTCATGAAAACCCTAATTTTAAATTACGACAAACAAAAACGTAAATAACACAACTCCGTAAATAAAACTGTTTACAAGTTAAATCATGACAAGTGTGTAAAACAACAGTTTTACGTAGTTACTGTAATTGTACAGTCGTACAAATAATTGGATTCAATGAATTCGAGTCAAATCAGCAAAAGTAATCGGAGCTTATGATTGTATATCTTTCAACATAATTGCTCAACACCAAATATATGCAATTTTGTAATTTATTTTCTGAATGTTAAGTTAACCTGCATAATTATGAGTTTAAAACATACAATGTATTTTAGGTTCATTAAAAATTAACTTAAGATAGTATGTGTATTGTGTAATATCCCTTGTCCCATTATGGCCCATTCCCTCTCTCACAGAGAGGAAGACTGTGTCCCAGCAGTGAGAACGTTAAAAAGCTGATGATGTTGATGAATATCCCTTGTAAATACATATCTAGAGCTCAATCATAATGGTGCTATCTTTTTCGATTGATCAATTCTTATGAACACCTTTCCAGCTGCATCATCAGACCAGCTTCATAGTTTCATATTATTGCATTATCTCCAAAGTTTCAGAAGTATACGAAATTCCATCTTAACGTTACTAAACAACACTTGTCGTAAAAAGGTCACTGTTGTCACATATATCGCATTGTCCGTTATATTAATAAACAGGGCACAGGGAGTGCTTGGAATATGGATTACTTCTTTTACCGACCACTTATACGAAATTAAAAGCTTGTACAGGGTATGCCAACGGTTGTATTTCTAAAAAATAAAATGGTACAGTCCAGTAGAAATATCTACTGGACTGTACCATAACGTGTAATCGCCATCACGATTCCCTAGCAACAAGAGATATTGTGCTTCCCCTCGTATAGCTATTATATGTCTCTGTCATAGTGGAACCATGATAATTTTGTCACGTAGAGTAAGGCCCCTGATCAAATTATGAAATCTATTCACTGATATCTAATCTATAGTGTAGCTGAGTGCCATAGGCTACTTTTAATCCCGGAAAATAAACGGGTCCTTAGTGATACATAGGCCACAGGAGAAAAACCGCTCGAATAAGCTAGTTTAAATATTGGATGTAAATGGCAGTATTGTCTGTTTTATTCCCAGAAAGCTAAAATTACACAAATTAAACAGTCCAAATATTAAAAATCATAGGAAAATCGTTTCATTCTCTACAATACGAAATAGACACTTTTCGTATTTCACTAAATGACTAGCATCTATTTACAAATTGAAATTATTTACTATCGATACACTTAATTAATTATATTTCCTATAAATCACGAAAAGACTTTTAATTACCGGAATCGCCGGTAATGTCTGTGGGGTGCTATTGTATCCCGTTATACCGGGTGCAATGTCTTGTCGGAAGGAAGGCGTACAGGGGTCAGAGATATCATCAATCTTGTCAGATTTACGGCTTCAAAACGCACAGTTTATCTCAGAATCCCGACTGCCGGATTCTTACAGCCCACGTTCATGTATTCATACAAATGTATATTATAAATCTTTGGTTTTTCGGTAAAAACACTGGCCGAATTGAGAAAAAGAACCCGTATTTTATTGTTGTTTGAGTTTACGGCTAAACGAGGTATGTTGCCTGTTGATTACGGTCCGTTTACTAGCTATAAATAAAAAAATCAATAAAAGTATTTTTACCGAGGTTACATGGTGGACATCCCACCCATACGCACAAAATGTTTTGGGGACACTTTCATTATGCATACAGCAAAGGAGGTTTTTTTTTTTTTTTTTTTTTTTTTTTGTTTTTTTTTTAGCACTAATCCCCGCCACAGAGTTTGGCGCCTATTCTGTGCTCAACCTCTATCTTTCCGTTCAATCTTTTATGCCTCTCGTACTTCCATTCCTCATCCTATATCTTTCTTGCATTCTTCATCTTTCATACTGTGGGTGGGAATCCCACTTTATTTAGTCTTGTCTACGGGCATTATTTATCACAGGTTTACGCAGTTGGCGCAGTGGTTGAGCGATTGACTGCTGCGCTGCGTGTCGCGGGTTCGATTCCCGCACGGAACAAATATTTGTATGACCTACAGATAGTTGTTCCGGCTCTGGGTGTTGTGTATGTGAGTTTATATGTTTGTTGTTTTGTGGGGCAATGTTTTTTCTAAAAGTAAAGTAAAGTAATAAAAACATAAAAAGGTGCAGTTATCACAATAAAATAATGTATCACAGATTTTCTTACACAACTAACTAGGTACTAACTTAACATACTACTGGCTATACATTTCTGAGCTGCATTCTGCGCTTGCGTTTAAATATAGTGACATATTTACGAAGCGCAGTGCGCATCAGTTTTATTTCTGTGTATAACCACAGTGGCTACTTTATGGCAGTATGCTAGGAACCTTTCCCTTTTTTGGTTTGTCATGAACCCATAGATACCTTCGTTCGTCAGTTTCATGTCCAGTTCACATTCAAGTTGGTAGCGCTCCCTGGTAAATAACGGGCATTCTACGATTATGTGCTGGACACTTTCTGCCACGCCTGGATCGCAGACGCACGATGGGCTCTCCTTACACTTGAAGCGATTCAAGTATTCAGAGAACCCACCGTGCCCCGTCAAAACCTGCGTGAGAACACCTGAGGGCCGTACCTGTTTCACAATGCGGAAAGCCACTATTGCGTCCGGAAGAAACATTTTTGTCACGGAAGCAGTCTCGCCCGACACGTATCTCCGATTCCATTCAGCAAGCGATTCCAAACGGATCTGTCGCTTGATAAATGAAACCGGACACCGGTCGTAGTCCGGCTTCCTCCGTAACGACAATGCTGCTTCCTTTGCTAACTCGTCCGCTCGCTCATTCCCCGGCAGGCCCGCGTGGGCCTTGATCCAGAACAAAGACACAGCCCAGGGCTTTAGCCAAATTGGCGCGCGCGTGAACCGCCAGGGGATGGAAAGAGCCATGGTTTGCAAGCGTCTCCAATGCTGACATTGAGTCTCTATACAAACCATAGCTCGCCTCTTGCCGCGCGAGGATCACTTCGGTCGCTTTGAAAATGGCCAGGAGTTCCGCCTGGTAGACTGTGTAGTACGCGGCAAGGCAGAGCTTGAGGCTCCGGACTTCGCCATCACTATCCCAAATGGATAATGCGGCTCCGACCTTCCCTACAGCTAAGGAGTGGAATTCCCTGCCGGAATCTGTGTTTCCCGATAGCTACAATGTCGGGGTTTTTAACACAAGAGTGAATAGGTTTCTTCTAGGCAAGCGTGTTACACCGTCGACCACATCGTCGCTTACCATCAGGTGAGATGTTGGTCAAGCGCGAGCCTAAAAATAGTAAGAAAAAAAAGTTTTTAGCTATAAAACACCGGCCCCATTAATAATAAATAATAATATAGCTAAACCAGGGTTTAATTTAATTTAAATTGACAAAAAATATTATAATATAAAAGTGTTATTTTAACCAGTTTACAAAATAAATATCATTTAGCAGTTATAGATTGTTACATATAGAGTCTTAAAACAATAAAGAAGTTTTCGAGATGTAACCATTCCTCTTTCAACCATCTATATTTTAAATTAAAAATGTTTCTGTTTCTTTTGTTATCCTAATCTCAAAATCAACAAACAAAGAAACACATGTCCACATTAAACAATGGGAATCACGAAGTAGGTCGGCATCAGCGGCGGCATCGCTTTGTCAGGGGTAACGCATGCCATCGAAGCCGCACATTTTTCCGTCCGCCATTGGCCAGGCTACTAATGTGCAGGCCTTATTACATCCCATTTGTATGGAAAACGGACAAATAAACGTAACAAATTGTAATGGTGTTTGTTTTATTATTTTTATTTGTAAGCTCTGGTATCCAAAATTTAGGCATTTGAAATAAAAAATATATGCTAAATGAACGCTTTTTCTTTCTTTCTTTATTTGTGGTAAATTAGATATAGTGAAGTGGATAAGGGTCATTTTACTAATTGATCGTTTGATGTGATAAACAGCTTCTCGGAATAAGCTAAAATGAACAACTGTAGGACGAAGTTTCTAGGTTTTTTTTTTTGTTTAATCCAGCGTTAGTTATACTAATCTGCCGATACATGTAGTTGTGTAACTTTCAGCAAACAGTAGCGTATTCGTTAAATAAAACAAGTAGGTTAGACGTAAAACATTTCTTCCTTAATTTCCTGTTTTTGTATAGTAACTCAAATAACATAACATCACGCACGAATCCCTGAAGGGTACGGTAGTGTGATGTGTATATCTAATAATGTTTGTAATGGATAGATAGACAGAAATAAATAGAATATGTTTTATTTATACACCAAAATTGTAACACAGCTCTTTTACAATATTGAGATTTCTATGGGTACTATAGTCGTATAAGACAACCTAAGATGTATTTTTATAAATCATTTTATCAAAACGCACACCTTCTCTGTATGAGAAGAGGCCTTTTCCCTGCAGTGGAACAGTATCAGTTTGATAAAATTATATTAAAATTCTCTATCCAAGCTTCCCTTTTTTTTTTTTCCGCCGTTGAAAATCCTCATTGGATGTCCTCCGCCCTGGGGAGGCGGAGGGGGGTCAGACTCTTACTGACTAAAAACCACCCCGGTGTTCCGTCTCACACCTACACCGGGGATCGCGGGAACAACGATACTTCCGCAACCCCCGGCTAGTGCCGGCCCGCCTCTAAGGGCCACTACCTCGGGTTCGGGGGGAAGTGAGGTGTTGGAGTCCCCCCGCAACGTCTAAGAGGGGCGTGCGCGAAACACTACGCGCCACCACCTCGGGTCCTGATATCTCGAGGGCGACGGACGTCCCCGAGTCCGTCGCCCCTGGACCCATTTAGGGGGGCTGGAAGAGGGCGTTGTCCGCCCTCCGCCGACGCCCGGCGCGTCTGCTGCGGATCGGGTTAGTAGATGAAATCTCCCTCTCCCTCTCCGCAGCTTCCTTCTGCGAGACGACTGTTTCGCAGAAGGATACCTCCGCGTCCCAGGAGTCCTCGCTGCCGACCATAGACTCGACTACAGCCGGCAGCGACAGGTCACTGCCTACTTCGGAGACGAGGGCACGGCGGGGCTCCTCCCAAGCGGCACATTCTGCCAGCGTATGCCGCGCCGTGTCCTCTCGACAGTCGACGCAGTGGTGACACCGGGCGTCCGGCTCCTTGTTTATGCGACACAGGTACTTCCCGAAGCAACCATGCCCCGAGAGCACCTGCGTCACCCGAAACGACAGGGAGCCGTGCCTTCTCCCGAGCCAGCGCTCGAGCACTGACCGGACCGCCTCGATGGTAATGAGGCCGGCGGTAGGGCGTGAAAGCCTGTCCCGCCATTCCGCCACCAGGACCTCACGAAGCTGAGACTGACGCAACTCCATGTGTCGCTGCATCAGCCTTTCGCCCCGCGCCCGTGCTTCCTCGCGCCACCGATACAATGACGCGAGTACCTTAGCCTCCAGGTCCCAGGGCGGGGATCCGGCCAGTGCACAAGCCGCCTCGTAGGAGATCGTGCGATACCCCCTGATGACTCTGACGGCCATCGCACTCTGCGGCTTTCACAGAACAGCGATGCTGCCGGCCGTCAGGTCAGCCGCCCAGATCGGGGCCCCATACAGGGCCCTCGATCGCACGATCCTCACGTAGAGCCGCCTACAAGCAGCGCTCGGGCCCCCCCAGATTGGGAAGCAGCGTTGACAGCGCCCCAGCCGCGCTTAACAACTTGGGCGCCTGCCGCCGGAAGTGGGGTCCGAAATCCCACCGGCTGTCGAGCACCAATCCCAGGTACTTCATGGTTGACTCGACAGCGATTCGAGCCCCCCCGACGACGATGTGGGCATCAGGTGGTGGCGCCCGCCGGGCGCCATGAAAGACCATGGCCTCCGACTTGTTGAGCGTCACCTCCAGCCAAGGCGCCGTATGCGGCTCACCACCTGTGAGACCGCAGCCGTCGCCAGCAACGCTGCCTCCCTGTACGAACTCCCCCGGGCGGTGACCAGCGTATCGTCCGCGTAACACGTTAAGTCTACGCCCGGTTGGAGTTCACCCCTCAGCACCCAGTCGTACCCGATGTTCCACAGGGGCGGGCCCAAGACCGAGCCCTGCGGAACACCGCACGACATGCGGTGCTGGCTTTCGACGCCATCACGTCCCACGTTGGTGACACACCTCTCCGCCAAATAAGCCCCGACGATGCGGCGGAGGTAGGGAGGCACTCGATGATACCGTAGTGCCTCCCGAACACAACTCCAGGGCAGGGTGTTGAATTTGAATCAATTAGCAGTTATAGATTGCAATATATAGAGTCTTAAAACAATAAAGAAGTTTTTGTGTGTAACCATTCCTCTTTCAACGATCTATATATTAATTTAAAAATGTTTAATCCAGCGTTAGTTATACTAATCTGCCGATACATGTAGTTGTGTAACTTTCAGCAAACAGTAGCGTATTCGTTAAATAAAACAAGTAGGTTAGACGTAAAACATTACTTCTATGATTTTTTTGGCTAGAGTTTGATGAATGCTCAACGTCAAATTCTGTAAGAAATCGGGGGTCAATGTCGAAAATGAAGACAAACTTGAAGTTTGGACAGGCTGAAGATGCGACTGGAATGCGAATGTTCTTAAAAATACTGGAATTTGCCTCCAGTTGAATAATATTCATCATAAGAAAGTTGCAAGACCCTCAAATATGAGGATTGACTTTATATTCAAACTTCGGCGAGTTTGTTGAAACTTTATAAAAACAGCAGGGGATCACCTGCTGTGTGATCAATCAGTATCAATCAATTATTATCATATATGGTTAATGTACTCAGGAATAAAACTAATTTTTTAATGTATTATCATTAACTAAGCTTTTTACCGCGGTTTCGCTCCTGTGGCCACATGAAGCGTGTAATTTTTCGAGATTAAAAGTTTTTTTTTTAATTGTACATAGGCTCTCGCTTGACCAATATCTCACCTGATGGTAAGCGATGATGTGGTCGACGGTGAAGTCCGCTTGCCTAGAAGTAACCTGTTCACTCTTGACTTAAAGACCCCGAGGTTGTAGCTATCGAGAAACACAGACTCCTGCAGGGAATTCCACTCCTTAGCTGTACGCATAATGAAAGTATTATAAGTAAGTATCCTATCCCAACAGACAATACAGACAGTCTATCTGTTAAACAAATTTAGTAATCAGATAAGTACTGCCAAAGGTTTTTTTTTAAAGACGTTGCCCCACACTAGGAATTTCTGCTGTATCGTGGGTGCGTTTACAAACATATAAACTCACATACACAAACACCCAGAGCTGGAACAACTATGTGTGGGTCAAACAATTTTTTTTTTTTTAATTTGTTGAATCGAACCCGTGACACCCAGCGCAGCAGTCAATCGCTCAACCACTGCGCCAACCGTGCGCCCGATGCGCGCGATATTATTTCCTGTAAACAAACCTCTCTTTAATATAATGTTAGTTTAGATAGAAGAGCAGTGGTGGCCCAGTGGTTACGGTCCCGACTTACGAGTTGTAGGTCGTGGGTTCGAACCCGAGCAGGCGCTTTACTTTGTGTAATTTATTTCATCACCACTGCTCTCAAAACGGTGAAGGAAAACATCGTGAGGAAACCGGCATGTCCTAGAACCAAAAATTCAAAGACATGTGACATCTACCAATCCGCACTGGGCCCGCGTGGTGGATTATAGCCCACTCCCTCTATGAGAGGAGGCCTGTGTCCCAGCAGTGGGAACTTTAAAAAAAAGGCTGATGATGTGATGTGTGATGTAGTTTAGATAAATGCCTTCTGTGTGTTATTTAGGTAACTAACTTTTCAGTTACCTACTTACAAGTGTTAGTGAGGCATTAGGTTTTTCATCAGCCCCAAGTCTGGATTTGTAAATGGATTTTAAAACAAAACACGCCCTTAATTAAACGGAACTTATAAAAATTTAATGTGAATTATTGTGACCACAGGACCGTATACAGTTCCATGGAAATCTGTAGGTACTTTATATATAAATAAATGTCTATAGGCATAATGCAGTTAAATTTGCATAGGTAAGTATATAGTTCATTTACCAAAATAATCATCGAAATTACCTCTAACCGAGCATTAAATACGAATCGCACGCAGATCACGTTGAAGTGTTTAAAAGCTGAATCGAACCATCACATTACATAGCATCAATGATGTTTAAATTCGAACTCTTTTGACGAGTTCTATAACCCATCATTGAAATCGGTCTACTACAATGTCTTTTAACAGCTTGGATAATTATTGTAGTTATTTATAAGTTAACTATGACTGATGGAACATTCAAGAACTTCAAATTCAAAAAGTCGAGGGGAAAACGAATGTACCTAGTATAAATCAAAATGATATTACTTTTTATTTTTAACTTAATTAATGTTAAATAAATAAATGATGTCTTACTTAACCGCTCATTATTGAACAGGGATTTAGACAAAACAACATACTTTAGGCGATTGTGTTTGTCGGAATGGCAACATGTAAGGGATTGACAACGTGCCACTTTGTTAGCTTATGTCAATTCCATACTCGAACAGTTGTTATCGCTGATGAAAACTCACTTTGTCTAAGGCCTTAAGAGTGGGACTCATAAAACGAGGCTATACCTACCTACTTTTGTTTAAAATACAACTTTACACTCGTATTAGCTTGACAACCCCTAGGAAGTAATAACTCACTTGTGTCGTCGCGCGTCGCCGTAAAAATACAAAGTTAACAAATTTTCTTTATGAATATTAACGACACTTACTTGGAACATAAATATGTATTTAAAAAGTAAAGTAGGTACTTATATTCTCTTTGTTGTCTTAGTCCCGAGATAATGTTATTATATTACATTTATTTTGAACTTGACTGTGTGGTATGCAGCGTGAACAAACACTTAAAAGCAACCATATTATTAAACGGATGAAATATGATAGTATAGGACTTTCTTTAGTATAATATTAATAATTGTTAACATTTGTTTATGTTTCGTACAAATAGACTTTATCCAAAGTGTTTTAACTCCAGAGCTAACTGTTTAACTCTGACAAACTAGTACTTATGTAAGTAGAAACTAAAACCCTGAAACAAACTGCTCCAACCAATTTCGTCGTCCCATACTAATATCAAAACTCATCCACGCCAGGCTATCGACACGGCAGTATTACACACATCTCGGCAAATACACGGTTTAATCTCGCCAGAGCTAAAACAAAGCTACTAGTCTCCCGGGCCTCATATGACATAACGTGATGAATAGGCTCCGGCAGATCCATTTAATTTAATACCCCTGCACGATCTAACGTTTCGCCGACCGCGGACCAACTAATTCTACAGTGTTGCCATTCCGTAACATAAATCTTTGGGATACACAACCTTTTTGGTGCGTTGGTTTTGCTCTCGAATATTTCCGGGGTTAATAACTTTCTAAGATTAGAGCTTACGTGGATTTATTACTTGCGAAGCATATGAGAAGATTAATTTATTTGAATATTGCGTAATGCAATTAGTAGATTGAGGCCGTGCCTTTTTGTGTCTGAGCCATTTTATTTACGAAAGATCCTTGACGTACGTGTCATAATGCGAGAATTCAGCAAAACTATTCATAGTAGTTTCGATATTTGAACACGTACAGAACAAAAACCAATGTGAATGTTTTTCTAGTTTAGCGAGGAATCCACTGACGAACTGTAATTTGATTTTTTACTACTCCATGTGGAATATTAATGAGTCTAATTAAAGAATGTAAACAAATGAAATAAACTTATTTAGGTTAAGTTAACATCGCTATCTACACTGATTGCACAGAAAACGTTAAAAGACATGAATATTTATCATAACGATTTATCAAAGAATAATTTAAACTTACATTTGCATCCGACGATACTTACATTTCCCGAACGACTTTGCTTGCATGGTGAGAACTGATTGTTAAATTCAGTCATATACTTTATATTTATACTTCAGTCATATGCTGATGACTACACTACACTCCACAAAACTAAATAACATGACGCTTGTATTCCGTGAAGAATTCGGTAGAGATGCACCATCCCCATTTCGCCAATTTATTTACTACGTAATAGTTGGGGAGTCTTTTGCCATAACCGGACACAAGAGTCCAGAGTTTGGGATGTAACTGAGAAATTCCAGATGGTAAACCCAACAACATTTTACCAGTCCTGGGAATCAAACCCATGAACCCATGCAGCGCTTGCGGCGACTAGACCAACCAGGCAGACCATTTTTTCAACGTACAATAATTAGAAATAATAAACAAAACTGAAGACAGACTGAAAATTAATTTCCAGAAAACAAATACACTAGAGTCTACCTAATTTTATCTCAAAAGTCCTTACCTAATTATATACCGATACCTAAGTAGGTATTTGTAGACACAAAGTCTTAGTTTTCCAAGTAAATTCATGTTCTGGTAATTAATTATTGAATTAGGTACAAGATATACTTATACCGCCTACTTACTTTAAGTGATTTTGTATTTACATAAGATTTGGGTTCCCTGTAATGTAGTGATGGGTTTACTAGAAATGCCTGTGTACGATACTCCTACACGTTCCTTTGAAAACCTACTAATGTTTAAATTAATTTCGTGAATCATATGAGGGATTGGCTGGGTTTAGGCGTAACATTAATATAACCTACGTAATTAATTATACAAAACTTAAATATAAAATTCTTGTAAAATTTTATGAAACAGTATAGTATAGTAGTAGTAGTATTTATATAAAATAATATTTATTTTACACTTCATTAACGATAAGTCACTATATAAACACACAATCTCACTCAAAAATACATAACCTACTCAACTAACAAAATTTGGAGTAAAAAAAAGAGTGTTGGAAGCATCTCGAAGACTTTAAAGTTTTTCTCCTAATATTTCTAGTGAATAGGTACAAATTGTTTAGCTCCTTCTCTGATATCAAAAATAATTCCCTTACTTTATAAATATACTACTTACGGTACATACCTACGTACAGCTAAATGCAAACTTACCAAAAATAGTTTTATTTTTATTTTTATTTTGGTATGTACTACCATGTATATAATACCATGAAAATCATGTATAGCCTTCTTGTATAGTTCAAGCACTTCTCATAACAATTCCAACAAGGCCAAACACAACTGAAATACATTGTTTTATTTCAGAGTGCCGGTGCCTACCTTGTGGCGTCATCAGATCAGGTCGATGGTACCATTTTCATTAAAACCATTTAATTAAATTTGTGTCATCAGTTCATCACAGTCATTTAACTATATGAGATATCTTATACCCAAAACATAATTATCATTGAGAAGTTCCAGTGGCCATCTGTGGTCTTCTTCATCAGTTCCAATTTACCAAATGATACTTTCTCAACGCAAATGCCTATCATGTTGATGGAAATGCCAAAATTGCCTATAGAATCAGAATCACAAACATTTATTTTTAAAACAGTAATTATTACACATACACGTTAAAAATAGCCAATATTTGTGGAGTTTCCACGATTTCCATGGGATGCCTCTATCAGAACTTCACTTGGTGTCAGTGGGATTACCTCGAGAGCATATCCTACAGCACAAAAAATATCAAAATCGTTCCATAATAATTGACTGAATAATCGGTGAAAATAAAAAAAATAATTAAAATAGAGTACGTACAGTCGAACCTAAAACCTCCTCCTTTTTGTAAAGTCTTTTAAAAAGTTACAAGAGTTACGTTTATTTTTCCACAAAGTTATACGAAACCAAGTGGGAATTATCTGGAGTTGGACCCCTATAGTCCCGTTTGGTCATTATGCAATATCTCGCGGTCCACGGAACCCGGCGCGCCGCTACATGCACTATTCATTACATGGGCTCGTCCTAATGAGACAATGTATTCCAAGTTTGTTTCCGCGGCAAGGACTCAGCTCTCGAGGTTTACGTATTTGGTATTCCAATCGTGTGTGTTTACTGTGCCACCTGTATATGTATACCTAATTATAATGTGCGAGGAATGCGACGCAAATCTTCCCAGAATTTATTATGTAACAAAGGTTGGATAAATGGGAGACTTAAGGAGGAAAAACGTGTTGTTTTCGGTGTGTGGGCTGCCCAATGAATTATACAGTTGTTGCAGTAATTAAAGAATTTTCTTTTCGGTTGTTGTTGGCTAATATATGCTCAGAAAGAAAGATAAGCTTAGAAAGATTCTGATACTCCATTTTTGTCACGTCAGTAGTTCGTCAGTTCATAAATAGGCATATTGCAAACTTGCTTAAAAATAGAGTTAGCTTGCAGACAATTAAACTTAGGCCCAGTTTTTTGATCGGTAATTTACTCAACCAAGTTAACGTTAAATATGCTAACCAATGGTTTAAAATTACGGTAAAACGCGTTTATTCATCAGTTGCTTACCTAACAAATGGGCAATTAATTAACTCTACAATTTATGTGACCATTTGTGATGCTTACAATTAAAGAAAAAATGACATTTTAACCATTGGTTAGCACATTTAACCATTGGTTGAGTTAACTACGGATCAAGAAACTGGGCCTTAGTAACTCATAAAATGCCTACGCGTCATTTGCATAATTCACCACCTAAATCAACAACATATTTTTAAGCCGACACATTCAAGCTACGAATAAGTACAGTTTAACCAAAGTCCTGTGGGACCAAACTCACGCTGTAATGCACCAGTGTACCAGTGTCCTGCAAAATATATGGGGCAAGACGACTACAAGTCGGACGGGTCATAATAATCGCAGAAGCACGCGGGGTGAATACAAATGTACTTGCAATTTCGACAAGTACGTAGGTTCTATAAAGCATGGGGCAATTGGAACGCCAATAAATAATTCAGTATTTGACTAATGAATGCTTAGGCAATTAGCGGAATTTCCCTCTTTAATTTTGACTGTAATGTAGACACTTTTATGAATTAATTAAATTGGGATTCGGCTAATTAGTGTGTAAGTCTTAACATATAAATAATTAATCATCATTATCCCGGGGAGAAGATGGTACAGGAGCGTGTGGATTGGCACAGAAAAGAGAGGCTTAGAAGTAGTGGGATAAGTCGGGCTGTGTGTGATGAAGATGATGGTGATGAATCATCATAATGACTCATTAAAGGAATGGGTATTTAAGATGACTTCCGAGGGTAAATATTCAAAATGTTTACTTAATATGTCTCAAAGATATTTACATTAAAAAGAAGCCAACAAAATAATATAACTGCTCTGTTAAAGATGCACATAATTGAAATGAAATATTAATATTTAAAAGGTTAGTTCATATTTTTAACCTTCTTATTCCTTCGCTCAGATTTCCTAAGATTAATTAAAAATCCGGCCAAGCGCGAGTTTACCTTGAGTGCTAAAGGTCAGAACGCCATTTTAACTTTAAAAAATGCTGACATATTGACGTCTGACCTTTTTGCCTACTTAATGCCTTCACTTTTCAGCTACAGTTACGTAAATATAATTGAAACTGTTTCTGCATGATAGGTGCTGTGACTAGAACGGATAATGAATTTTATAGGTATATTTTAGGCGCTAAGTACTAAAATCAAATTATTATGTAAGTACTAATTTACCACCTAGTAAAGTAATTTTGTAAATAAAGTACACTTACGTGACTAAAGTCCATTGTCACTAAGTTTATAGTGTTTTTATTTTTTAGATCAGTAAAAAGTATAAAGTTTTTCAAGTCGTGACATAAGTAGGTAGGTTCCCAAGACATAAAACAAAGACTTCCAAGCATCCAAACTTAGGTACCTAATTTCTCATTAATTCATTAATGGGATTCAAACCAATCGTAAATCAGATATTCAATAACCATTCCACTTGTAAATCATCTAATTATATCGTGATTCGTGTTATGCGGACTTTATCAATGAGCGCTATATCGACGGTTACTTAGTGCGGTACGCGACAGTTTAATTAGCGAGGACGTATCCGGCCGCGGGCGACACCTGGTGGCGCGAGTATCGTACTAGTTATCAACATTGGTGCGTATAACCTCTAGAAGATTACTAGTAAAATCACACGCGATTGAACCTAAATTATTAGAGTAATCTAGGCTATAATTGCTGATTCAGCAGTGCTAAATTGAAAGAGAAAAGTATGCAGATGAGACGAAAGGCAATGGATAAAGTTCAATTTACTAATTATGCCACATACCTTTGAAACAGCGATTCCCATGCAGATGCAGATGCCACGTTCGAGAAGTTCAGCTCACAGACTAGGTACACTATGCTGGCCAGCGGTACACAACACAGTAGGTCTAGGTAATACAGATAACACTTTCCATGTAGGTTCAATTAAGAGTTTTGGGCAAGAGGGTGACTTAGTGCGCGCACCTCCGCCCTGGTTGGTAAGAGACTGGCCACCATCGCCGGCGGCCATCGTTGGCTTTGACGTAACGACCGTAGCGGCACGGCGCGGAATACCACCAAAACAACGATAGGTGACACTAATTTAATAAATTGGAACTAGTATACCAATGCCTTTCAGTCGCCCTATGGTGATGTAATAAAACTATGAACTATAAATTAGGAAGCGTAACCAAACATTTTGTACCAGGATGACTTAAATCTGATCAGAAATTGTCACTTTTAATAACGATAGGAATTTACTTTAGTTTAGTTAGGAATTTACAGTAATATAAATCATGGGAAATTTAAATAGTTACAATACCGTTTTTCTAACAGAGAAACGAAAAGTGCGTCAAAAATAACACAGCTCTTCTATTTTATAATTCTCTAAAGCAAAGTATTTGCTCGATTTCATTAAATAGTCTCCGTAGACTCATTAAAATTTATAACAAAATTCAAAGAAGTCATAATTAGCCCATTATTATTCTTTTAATTACGCATTAAGAAATTCAAGGCATTATAGGTACATTATATTAAATTATTAACTCAGATTTTTATTTTAAAATACACGACTGAAAGAATTTCACATTAATTTATACACCAGTTCTTTTATTAAAAAAAGGGCAATTTTTTTATTAATTATGATTTTTATACAATAAAGACTCCTTGAAACAGATATCTGACATATCACCGATATTTGAATTAAGAATTATAAATTGAGTCTTTATCAAATTCTACTTTTGCCTGAAAACCTGTCAAACTTTGGCATTACGTTCTTAACTCAAAATACTCAATTCAGAAACCGGTAACTGAGGTACCAGATAAACAGAAATTCCCAGGAGATTGTTGACCTCAATATCAGCAGACATCACAGCCGCTTCATTATCATACGGACTAATAACATCATATACTAGGCAATCTAGGCATACAATGAAGCCGGGGCTCTGCGGCAAACAATAAGCGACACATATATTGGGACTTAAGCTACCATACAATAGTTCAGTATCTACTAAATAGTGTTGAAGTCGAAACAATCCTATTAAATAAAATTGTTTTATAGCATTATTTTGTTAGAGAAATAGTGTTATAATAAGATTCTATTTTTAAATTTCGGTATTGTGTTTATAAAGTATGCCAATATAAACTCGTTTTGAATTTTATAATTCGAATATTACGATATGAGAGTAGATAAAAGTGTTTTTTTTCTATTACGATACAGGACAAATCCAAGAAGTTAAACACTAAGGAGTTTCCATCAATATTTTTTTTGTAATGCCATTTTATAGTACCTATTATAAAAAGATTTGATTCCAATATTAAATTGTCTATGACAATGCCCGCTTTAGACATAGCACGCACTGTGATTTTTATTCGCGCGAATTTTGTTTCCTTCTACCTGTTCATAGAGCTCAAAATATTCGGGCGAATAAAATTCTCGCCGTGGTGCGGTGGATTCTGTGGCAAAACACGGATTTCTTGCGGAATTATTTCGTTACCGATGCGAACAACTTCATACAATTACATAGGTCGCAGAGTGGGCGGAAAAAAATCGCGCGAATAAAGATCGCAGTGCGTGCCAAGCCTTAGCGCATGCGCGGTTAATGCGGTGATGTGCTGGGTTTTGGCGCCAGTCATACGTTTTGCAAGTTTTGCTGTACTGAATTTCATGAGTTATTTAAATTATTGTGTGTAAAATGTCTGATATCAGTGAATGTGAAGAAAATTTGACTCCGCCCTATATTTTAGATGCGGCGAAGGAAATTACTCTTAATTTATTACCAGCAAAGTCGAGAAAAGTATATGACAAATGCTATCACGATTTTATGGCATGGAAAATGCAAAAAGAGGTATTTAGTAGGTTCAATCCCAATTTATGAGTGTAGATAAAGTAGTGTATGAAACTGCACATAACTAGGTATTAAAACATTCGTGTGAAAGCTATTAAAAACCTCGCCTACGGCTCGGTTTTTAAACACACACTCATGTTTTAATACCCCTCATTATGCAACAGTTTCATAAACTACTATTCAACCGATGTGCCTAAAACCGTTTTCATTAGAAAGGCGTTTGGGAAGATGGCTTTAGACCAATAAAACGAACAAAAAAAACCGACTCGCACACGATGGATTCCGTACAATTATAGCTAAAAACGGCAAAAAATCGCTTTTGTTGTATGGCACCACTTAAATATTTATTTGTTCTTATAGCGGCAACAGAAATACATCATCTGTGAAAATTTCAACTGTTTAGCTATCACGGTTCATGGATACAGCCTGGTGACAGACCGACAGACGGACAGTGGAGTCTTAGTAATAGGGTCCCGTTTTTACCCTTTGTATATGGAACCCTAAAAAAGAAAGAGTATCAAATAATCATCGTTAGTTTTCCACAAAAATGTTTGTTACCCATAAAATATGGTTTTGTAAAGAAAAACCAACATCTAGGTGGGTTTATGAGGCCAAGAAAGACTTGGAAGTCTAAAATCATGACGTAAGAGTTACGGTAAATTGGTGATAGATGACTAACGAAACTACACCCACCAAAGGGCTTAGACAAAGAGCGATAAAGATTCTCAAAAAGTGCAAATAGTATATGTAGGATTGATTAGCGCTCCCAAAATTTCACGCCAGTAGGTCCTGAACATTTTGGACTTTTGAAAATTGTGATCCCTGATAGAACACCACTTTGCCTGAAGCCACAAAGGGAACCTAAGCTGACAACAAAGAGACAAAGTTCAACGTGTGTGTATATAGTCTATTAATAGACATACTAACTGTCCGTAAGACCAGAAAAACTAATGTTTGCATTAGCCATCAGCAGACTGTAGCCCCTCAACAATTGCGCTACTCTGACATATAATCAAAGCACAAGCTGCAGTGACTACCAGTCTATGAAGAACAGGTGTTCTATTGTTCGTAGTATATGTGATCGATCTCCGTTAGCTGTGAATATAGTGAAAGATATCACATGAATGGTATTCAGTAGCAGCTAAATTAACTGATATCTTCAGCGTCTGCTATTTTGGTGAACAATTATATATTCTATTCTCTGCCTGTAAACATTTTGATTTGAACGGATATAATGCAAAAAAATACCAGTCAGGCTACTAAGGTTTTCGCACCACAAAAATTAATGGAGTTAACCTGTTTTGTAATTTGCCATGATAGAGTCATAGTAACACGTAGGTGCCTTCATAATAATTTCCCATATTTTTCAAACAAGATCCATTACAATAAAAACATACAGCCTAGTAGAACACATCATGTCTTGGAACCATCAGTCTTGAATTTATAAAAAAAAGGTATTAGTTAACTTTATTTTTGAAAACCCAAATAATGGTCCTGTCATGAAAACCCTATTTTTAAATTACGACGAACAAATAACACAACTCCGTAAATAAAACTGTTTACAAGTTAAATCATTACAAGTGTGTAAAACAAAACTTTAACGTAGTTATTGTAATTGTACAGTCGTACAAATAATTGGATTCAATGAATTCGAGTCCAATCAGCAAGAGTAATCGGAGCTTACGATTGTATAACTTTCAACATAATTGCTCAACACCAAATATATGCATATGTGTAATTTATTTTCTGAATTTTAAGTTAACCTGCATAATTATGAGTTTAAAACATACAATGTATTTTAGGTTCATTAAAAATTAACTTAAGATAGTATGTGTATTGTGTAATATAGTCCCGGCATGTCCTAGAAACAAAAAATCGAAGACATGTGACATCTACCAATCCACACTGGGCCTGCGTGGTGGATTATGGCCCATTCCCTCTATCACAGAGAGGAGGCCTGTGTCCTAGCAGTGAGAACGTTAAATGCCTGAAGATGTTGATGAATATCCCTTGTAAATATATATCTAGGGCTCAATCATAATGGTGCTATCTTTTTTGATTGATCAATCCTTATGAACACCTTTCCAGCTGCATCATCAGACCAGCTTCACAGTTTCATTTATTGCATTATCTCCAAAGTTTCAGAAGTATACCAAATTCCATCTTAACGTTACTAAACAACACTTGTCGTAAAAAGGTCAATGTTGTCACATATATCGCATTGTCCGTTATATTAATAAACAGGGCACAGGAAGTACTTGAAATATGGATTACTAATTTTTACCGGCGGCATATACGAAATTAAAAGCTTGTAAAGGGTATGCCAACGGTTGTATTTCTGAAGGTGAACACATAATTAGGTTAGTTTGCGTTAACTGTCACTGTCATTATATTTTAAATTTTCGATTGAGTTTTAAGCGATATGAAGACACTTAAGGGTCAGTGTTTTTTGCCCTGTAAGCGAGGTGTACCTTGATTGTAATAGAATAATCATTAGACTACACATTGTTTTTAAAGTGTGAGTGTGGAGTTTCTTTTATCCGTTACCTAACAAACAACCTTTGTGAAAGGACAGTAGAATCAATTATTATTATTTTTTTTGTTAATTGCTTATTAATTAAAATTAATGATTTTACTTTGACTACATATTCTAATATTTATTTATTTATTTATTTAAACTTCATGCACAAAGGTACAAAGGCGGACTTAATGCCTTAGGCATTCTCTACCAGTCAACCAAGGGTGGTGAAGAGATAACAAGGCAGGTGCATTTAACTATAACTTAACAACATATAACTTAACTTAATAACTTTACTAGTTATTAGATGATATTTTCAGGATGAAATAATTAACCAATTCAAACATGAACCAATCTCAGACATCGTCTACCTTATTAATAGAGCAAACCTATTTAAAGCCATAATTCTGTATAAATTATCAGAAGCCAATTCAGCTTTAACTAAAAGCGTTGAACAAATTCATAATTAAATTATAATATATAGGCATTTGGCGCGAGAAACTTGGTACAACAATGATAAGGCCAAGATCCATGGAGATGAATGGCCGCCTACGTGCTACGCCGTAGCCGCCTACGCGCTACGCCGTAGCCCGCCTACGAATCAGACGGTATAACCTTGAATGAGACGATACCGTAGTATCACTCAATACAAAGGCTTTTGAGTGCGTGGTTTGAAAGTCCTTGTTCTCTACTGCTCTTCGTTAAGAGATGACGTAAATATCTTTGTCATGAGCATACGTACCTACTGCTGACAGTTATTCGTTGCTAAACAAATTAGCGATAGTAAAGTTAACTTGAAAAAATAACACTTTATTTTTAATTTGTCCACCATCTGTTATTTTAAGTTTACGTGGCCGTCTGCTATTACGCAATATAAAATAATGTCTTGTCTATTTTTCCTACTTTTGTCTACGCCACTGTCAGCGCCAATGAATATCACACCGGAAAATTCACGCCTCCACGACATCATACAAACATTTCCTTTGCGCACCTCAAAAGTCTTCTGTACTTCTTGTACTGTGCCCCAGTACAATGTGCGTTTGTGGGTGACCGCCGCTCCCCACTCGACGAACGTGACTCGTTTGATATCTCGATCGTTTGTATGAGCCGAACAAAGAACAAATTATTCACGAGTCCGTTCGAATTAGCCGCCGTATTGGTTATTTTGTTGCGTGGATCTAATTTATTATTGCTTTTGAAGATTTATTTTGTTTTGTCGTAGCTTCGAAACTAAGATAGAGATGGAATATATTTTGTTTGTATATTTGAAAGTGAAGGAAATATCTAGAAGTACTGGACTGTACCATATCGTGTCAACGCCATCGTGATTCCCCTATCAACAAGGGATATAGTGCTTCGCCTCTTATAGCTATTTTATGTTTCTCTCATAGTAGAACCTTGATAATTTTGTCACGGCAGAGTAAGGCCCCCTGATCAAATTATGAAATCCTGTCGCTAATAGAATTCTACAGTATAGCTGACTGCCATAGGCTACTTTTTATACCGGCAAATAAACGGGTCCTCAGGGATAATAGGCCACAGGAGAGAAGACGCTCGAATAAGCTAGTTTAAATATTGGATTAAGTAAGGACTAAACTGTTTGTTTTATTTGACACAAATTTAATAGCCCGAACAATTAAAATAATAAGAAAATCTTTTCAATACAATACAAAATATTCACTTTTCGTTTTTCGCTAAAAGACTGGCACCTTCTTACAAATTGACGTTATTTTCTATCGATGCACTTAATTAATTATACATACATAAACTCAAGCCTTTTTCCCATGGGGATAGGCAGAAACTACAGAACGCCACCTGCTACGATCCTTACATACTTCTTTTGCTTCACTCACATTCATACAACTAGTCATACACACACGCCGGTTATGAGTACTGCGCACCTGGCCTTTTTGAAGAACATCACCTATAAGGTCTATGTATGTCTTTCTAGGGCGTCCCCTCCCGGCGTTTCCATTCACGTCTGCCTTGTAAATACATTTCGTTAGTCGTCTTTCATTCATCCTCTCAACATGGCCAAACCATCTTAACATACTCTTTCCTTTAAACCACAACGTTGTATTTTTGCCTCATTCCTCAACCTATCATTTAAAGTTACCCCACACATACTTCGCAAGGAGCGCATTTCAACTGCATTAATACTACTTTCATGTCTTTTTTGCCATACCCACCCTTCACTTCCACACATAAGTGTAGGCATTAGCACGCTGTTGATCATTAATTATCTTTCCTATAAATCACGAAAAGACTTTTACTTACTACCGGAATCGCCGGTAATGTCTGTGGGGTGCTATTGTACCCCGTTACACCGGGTGCAATGTCTTGTTGGAAGGTGAGTGTTACGCTTCTTGCCGGTTTACCTACCTACTAGGTAGCTAGAGGGTATTAATGGAAAAACCAAATGAAGGTTAACAAATTTTATTAGACCTCAGGGTCGGGGTTGTCACTCGCGGTCCGAAGTACGTTGCGTAGCCACAAAGTAGTGTACCACTGGCCTTAGCTTTAGAGACTTCCGGCGATGTGCAGGTGCAGTACAGTTTCCACTCGGGGGTAGGTCCCGGGAAGCTGTGGTGCAGAGTAGATGGGTAGATAGACACGTAGCTCGGCGACACGGAGTAGGCGGCTAACAGTGCGTTGGAGTAGGCCAACACACGCGCTTGGTAGTGGTGTGAAGCCGATCTGAAGCCGGGGTAGGAACCCTGGAATTCATTTCCAGACGTGTTAGGCAAAGTCCACATTCCCTGTTTGACTGCGTCATCCCGTCCTCAATGCAAAAGCGCAATGGTAACTAACAGCATGAAATAGTGATCTATGATGAGGCAGTCAAACAGTGATAATAATACAATAGTAATGTAGGTAGGAATGAAAATGATAATAATATATGATAATAACATGAAAGGCAATGACAATAAAATGTTTAGCACTAATTGTTACTAATTAGGACTAATTAGTACTTGTAGTTTTAAGGCAGAGAATAGTTGTTACAATTATAATTCTACCGAAACACCAACAATAGAAAGAGTGGTTCCGCCATGTTAACGCACATCAACTTTGCTTACGTTCTAGCAAAATTTTATAACAATAAGAGTATTCTAGTTAGTTGATAGCATACTATTATAAAATCGGTAAATGTCTATACAGTTCTTACGTAGCCAAAGGTGATTATAAAATGTAACATTCATCAATATTTTAGTGAAAAAAATATGATGTGGGTAGTTGTGTGGGTTTGTGAATGTGATTTAAAAGATGATCTATATGTGACCCAACCAACTACGATGAGAAACAATAAAAGCAAAACAGTTTAATTACAAGACAGCTGAGTATTTGGCCGTTAGGTACAAAGTACAAAGCTACTCACCAATATCACCACTAAACATAACACAGAATAAGATTGAACACTCACCCAACACTTTGGGGTAAACTTCGCGTACTTATAAGAAGGAAGAGTGCCAATTACTGTTGGCTTAGTTATATTAATTTTAAAATAATTATTTTGCATGGATAAAAATGTGAGTAGAATGACAGTGCAACTTGTCTGCTCGCTCACCGTCGATGCAATCCCAATCCTATCCTCGTTCAAGAACTTTACTTCCGGGCGGCTCGCACCAACTTCACCTCGCTGCGTTCGGATACTTAGTTTGCGTTGATAGATAATTAACTGTAGGGATTTTATTATAATTAGGATATTACTAATTACAAGTATAAATAGGATTAGATTTATTTTATAAGTATTTAAAAGTGAATTTAAGGTTGATTTTATTTGTAATTTGATTATTTTGTGTTATTAGTTTAAATTAGAAGAAGTCAAATTAAGTAAGGAAAGATTGTAACGAAACCGTTACATACCCCCCTTTTTAGTTCAGGATTTTTCTAAGAAAAATCCACTGGTAAAACTAGGTTAGGGTTAAAAAAAAAAAAAAACTAGGTTAACTTAAAATCCTTGACGTGCCATGTCCCTATATTGTGACCTGTCATGTCTTCTAGCTCATAAACAAGCTTGGACTTTTTAGCAATAATTTTACATTTAATATATTTTGGAGCTAATTTTATTGAAAATTTACTATCTTTGTCACTCTGATAAAATGTGCGCTTCCACACAGTATCGCCAACATTAAACTCAACGTTTTTACGGCGAAGGTTATAATTTGTGCTATTTCGTGAGTAAGCCTTTATAAGGGATAGTTGCACTTTATCAAAGATTTTTTGAAGGGCGCCTAATTTTTCAGCGTAGCTATACCGAGGTGTGAAAATGATATTGCCTTGCAGATCTGGGTCGATGTAATGAGAACCGCAGCTTATCAACTCACGACCGAATACCAAAAACGATGGTGTGAAACCAGTGACCTTGTTTACAGCGCTGTTTAAAGCAAATTGTATCTTGTATATGTTGGTATCCCATGCCCTATGATCATTTTGAATGAAGGTGGATACAGCCGTCATGATCGTTTTGTTATAGCGTTCGACGGTATTCACCTGAGGAGTGTAGAGAGGAGTATAGAACACATTAGGCACGTTATAGTTAGTAAATAAGTTCTTTATAATGTTGCTGGTAAACTGTTTTCCATTATCCATTAATATAGTGCATGGAATTCCGTGAACTAAAAAGACATTTTCCTCAAGTATCCGTGAAATAATCTCAGCTGTAGCTCCACGGATAGGAAACAACATGCAATATTTAGAGAAACAGCATGTAACGACTAACAGAAATGTATTTTGCTTAGGCAGGCAAGGGACCAACCAAATCAACGCTTAACATTTGAAAAGGACGGCAACAGTCCTTTGGTCGGCCCATAGTACCAAGAGTAGAATGAGTAGAGTGTTTATGTGCAAGACAAGCATCACAACTAGAAATAAAATTGGAAACTTCTTTGTGCATGTTAGGCCAAAAGTATTTTAAACTTAAGCGTTTATGTGTTTTGAAAAT
The DNA here is from genome assembly GCA_964057195.1 of Orthosia cruda. NCBI lineage: Eukaryota > Metazoa > Arthropoda > Insecta > Lepidoptera > Noctuidae > Orthosia > Orthosia cruda. Next base: position 19,577,238 of record OZ059837.1, read on the forward strand.
GCCAAAGTGGCCGGAAGTAGGTCCTGAATGATTTTGGGCAATGACTGCATTGCGAGCCTCCATTGGTATGACTTCTTTCCATTCGAATTCCCGAGTAAGCGGGTTGATGGACTTCATATACCGGTATAACTTGCCATTGTCGACCCTGTAGTTTAAGAATGACGTTGGTGAATTTTGGCAACCGTTGAACACATTTAAGTACCACTGATCACTTGTATTAAGTCTCGGTGTGTTAGGTACAGAATCAATTGCCGTGATAGGAACTGCGCGAGATAAACTATCTGGAACTACGTTCTCAGAGCCCTTCCTATGCTTTATTTTAAAGTTAAAGGTTGAGAGACATACACCCCATCAGGCCAGTCGGCCGGTTGGGTTATTTAGATTTAAAAACCATATAAGGGAAGAATGGTCGGTGTACACGGTGAAAGTAAGGCCATTTTCCAGGTAACACCGCCAATGTTCAACGGCGGTTAGCACAGCTAAAGCCTCGCGCTCAGTTGCGCTGTAGTTGCGTTCCTGATGCGACAGGGACTTACTCATGTATTCGATCACTCTCTCCTGTCCGTCAAGGATTTGAGTAAAGACTCCAGCGATTCCGTAGTCACTAGCGTCAGTGTGGACTTCAAATGGTTTTGAGTAATCAGGGCAGGAGAGAATAGGCGCAGACATAAGGTGAGTCTTAAGCTTTTGGAAAGCGTCATCAGCTTCGGAAGACCAGGCAAAAGGAGCGGCGTTCTTCCCCTGAGAAGTGAGCTTGTTCAAGGGGCTGGCCAAGGAACTAAAGTCAGGGATAAATCTACGGTACCACGATGCCGTTCCTAAAAAGCGCCTTACTTCCTTGCGGTTTGTAGGAGTGGGATAGTTTACGATGGCATTAACCTTTTCGGGATCCGCTTGTAGGCCATTAGAGTTTACTATGTATCCCAAATATTTCAATTCCTGTCTAAAGAGTTTGCTTTTTTTTAAATTGATAGTTAGATTGGCAGTTTTTAACTTTTCAAGCACCCGATTTTGTAGATCTATATGTTGAGAGAAGCAATTTGACACTACGATGATATCGTCGATAAATACAAATACTCGGTGCTCGAATTCAGGGCCATAGAATAGTGCGTCAACCAGCCTTTGTTGTGTAGCAGGAGCGCCAGTAAGCCCAAAGGGCATAGTTTTAAACTGATAGGTTCCCCGTGACGGAATATAGAAAGCTGTCTTCTTCTCTGATTAAAATTTGCCAAAAACTCTTACTTAAATCCAAGCTGGACAAATATTTAGCGTCTCGTAAATTGTCTAAGATTGCCGAGATATAGGGTAGATTATATGCATCCTTCTTAGTTACTGCATTGAGTTTCCGTCTATCTAAGCAAAAACGTAGTTCGCCGTTCTTTTTAGGGGTGAGAAGTACTGGGGAGGACCATGGACTCTCACACGGTTCCACAACGTCATCTTTGAGCATCTCATCCAATTGCTCGACTAGGATACGCTGTTTTTCTGGCGACATTCTATAGTAACGTTGACGAATGGGAGCGGCATCTCCAGTATCAATTTGATGGGTTATTAAACTGGTACGACCCAGTCAGATTGTGATATTATGTCGTCGGCTGTACACTTTTGTTCTTCCGATAGATGCTCGTAAGCACACACATTTTTAGATACAGTGTTTGTAGTCACAACCGTATCTGAATCCTCATAGAAGGCAATGCGGTCAAGATGTTTGGGAAAAAGACCAAAAAGCCGCCAGAAATCCATACCTAATATAAGTGAGTGTTTTATACTCGGGACAACGAACACTTTAAGGTTATGAGATTGGTTTTGAAACTCAATAGGTAAGTGCAGAAACCCAATAGAGCTGAGTTTCTCGCCGCCTGCAGCAACAAACTGGAGCCTATCACATAGTTCTAATACGAAACCAGCCCTTAATAGGTACTCATGGCTTCCGTTACCCAGTATCGTAGTAGAAGAGCCAGTTTCGAGCAAACCTATTAACGATTCTCCCTTAATAGAGACACGGACATAAGGATTGGACCTGTCTATGTTAGTTTTATTATTACGGATTGAAGATACAGCGTTAAAGTCTGAAAAAGACGATATAGATTTTAACCAGTCCTTCCAATCAATTGGATCAAAGATATGCTGCAACTGCTGGCAGATCTGTAGCACTGTCTCTCCAATCCTGTTTAATTAGTTTTTTGAACTATCAGAACATGTTGGGTTACAAACGGGACATTTTGTAAAACGGACGTCTTTTCTTCCACATTTGAAACAGATAAGGAACTTTTTCTCTTTGCAGTTCCTCAACGTGTGATCATTTGTTCGGCATCGCGGACAGAATAAAGGCTTATGAGCAGTAGGAACCAGAGCCGCAACATTAGTATTTGTGCTATTGAAGGGCTTTTCTGCTTGTTTGTTGTAGTTAGCGTTATTGTACATACCAGGCTTAGTATTGACAAAGTTTTCTGATCTATACGCAAATTCAGGGGCGATTGTGCTGCTGGATGCTTTAGGAGGCTCCCGAAATTCGGTAAATCGAGCCTGAATATTCTCAAAATTACGGCACACTGACTTTAACGTATCAATAGTTTTGATGTCTGGAGAGGCAGACAATACCCTAGCATAGCATGGACGAATATTGTGTAGTAAAATGTCTAATTTATCGTTTTCAGAAAGAGGTTTATCGAGACGTGAAAACATGCCGTGCATTATTGACAGGTATATGTATTCTCTTTATCACCTTGAGTGCGTGAGCGAATTTCCGCAGCAAGCTTGTAATCGTAATCACTGCTACTAAAATCCTCTTTAAGCAATTGACGCAACTCATCCCACGTATTTATCCTACTAGCGTTACAACGATACCAGTGCAGGGCATCATCATTAACAATTTCGTAAGCTAACGTTAGAATTTTTCCATATGTGATTCCGCGAGATTGGACCAATTCCTCGACTTTCTGTATAAAAGAGCGTACGCATGTCTTGCCAGAGAATTTTAATTTGCCTATATCCGCCTGTAGGTTGTGCTCACATGTAACAGTGACAGTACTAAGCTCTGCAGCTGAATCTGTATTTGAAGTTGATGACTTATTTCCGGTATTAGATGTTTGTGGTTGTAGACCACATAACTCCTTGTATTGAGAGTTAAAGTTCGAGCAACAGATTTTATAGACTTCAGCAACTTCTGGACTTTTATTTATTCTATTAAGTCTGTGATACACATGGTGTAATATGGTTTCCGTACGACTAAGTAAGTTTTTATCAAATTTTGATTTCAGAATAGTCAAATTGCCTTGAGATTTGAGAAGTGATTCCTTCACACCTTTAAGGTCATCACTTGGCTCAAGGTGTGATTCAAGGATGTCTTCCGATGGTAATGCTTGAGACAATTTAACAATTTGTTTGCGCAGCTCTTGAACGGATTCCCCTACACCACCATGGAGTTCTACTTCGTACTCCAGTTCAGACTTTTGAAGTGATAGGAACTTAATCACATAAGCCATTGTGGTTTAAAAATTGGGTGAGTGTTCAAAATGAATAAAAACTAACTATTATAAATTTGATCAGCTCAACACCACCAATCAACTTAGAAATTGCCTTGTGTGAATTACCAACAGAATGTAGCTAGTTGCAGATAACAGAATTATACAATAGAATCAATTGCGTTGGAACATTCACCTAAGTCAACTTGTTTTCAAAACTAAACTATGATTCACGACCAACCAGCACCAATGATAACCATTTAAATGCGAAAAGTTAGGCAACGTAATTCGGACACGAATGAACCTTAAGTGGGCGCCAGTGTTGCGCTTCTTGCCGGTTTACCTACCTACTAGGTAGCTAGAGGGTATTAATGGAAAAACCAACTGAAGGTTAACAAATTTTATTAGACCTCAGGGTCGGGGTTGTAACTCGCGGTCCGAAGTACGTTGCGTAGCCACAAAGTAGTGTACCACTGGCCTTAGCGTTAGAGACTTCCGGCGATGTGCAGGTGCAGTACAGTTTCCACTCGGGGGTAGGTCCCGGGAAGCTGTGGTGCAGAGTAGATGGGTAGATAGACACGTAGCTCGGCGACACGGAGTAGGCAGCTAACAGTGCGTTGGAGTAGGCCAACACACGCGCTTGGTAGTGGTGTGAAGCCGATCTGAAGCCGGGGTAGGAACCCTGGAATTCATTTCCAGACGTGTTACGCAAAGTCCACATTCCCTGTTTGACTGCGTCATCCCGTCCTCAATGCAAAAGTGCAATGGTAACTAAATGAAACTAACTAACTATGCATGAAATAGTGATCTATGATGAGGCAGTCAAACAGTGATAATAATACTATAGTAATGTAGGTAGGAATGAAAATGATAATAATATGTACATGAAAGGCAATGACAATAAAATGTTTAGCACTAATTGTTACTAATTAGGACTAATTAGTACTTGTAGTTTTAAGGCAGAGAATAGTTGTTACAATTATAATTCTACCGAAACACCAACAATAGAAAGAGTGGTTCCGCCATGTTAACGCACATCAACTTTGCTTACGTTCTAGCAAAATTTTATAACAATAAGAGTATTCTTGTAAGTTGATAGCATACTATTATAAAAGCGGTAAATGTCTATACAGTTCTTACGTAGCCATAGGTGATTATAAAATGTAACATTCATCAATATTTTAGTGAAAAAAATTATGAATGTGATTTAAAAGATGATCAATATGTGACCCAACCAACTACGATGAGAAACAATAAAAGCAAAACAATTTAATTACAAGACAGCTGAGTATTTGGCCGTTAGGTTGTAGCGTTACGTTTAGCTCAGAGGGGGCTAAACGTAAGCCACGTTAATAAAATTAAATAATTATGAATTAAAGGTTATTAAAATTAAAGCTAAGAAAATAAAAAGGATATAGTTAATAAAACGGTAGGGCTTCGCACGACGTGGGCAGCTATCCAGGCAGCAGCTCGGGCAGGAAGTCGTGGAATGCTCGAGGTAGCCAGGTGAGCAGCGGACGAGCAGACAGGTGGTAGCCAGATAAGCGGGTAATCGGGCAGGTAGGCAGTGGAGTAGGCAGCAGGATGGAAGCAGGTCGGATAAACAGGCAAACAGGTAAGTACGTAGGCTCCAAGGGATGTGGAGGCCGGCTATGGCTCAATACACCAATCAGCGAGGCCTTTGATTCCAAGAGATGACCGTTGAGGGTGTTTCCATGAAATAATGCTCTCGGGATCCACACAAAATATATTTAATTGGAGCACTTCAGATAATAATAGTTTTACATAAGCTGATAATTCATAATTTAGAGTTTTCCAGGAGTTTTCAGATCAGGAAATACACTTGGTATCATTAAGTAGTCAACCGACTTTCGGCGTTCAGTCCAGATTCGAAACTAAAAATTGACGCCCGTTTTTCTTCGTTCTGTGTTCTATCTACATTTCAAATTCAAATTTCAATTAAGAAATAAAGACCAGAACGAATAAAAACGGTTCACAAAGGGGTCATTCTACGCTACCCTTATAATAGTGTAAACCTAGCTTAAAGGAGGTATAGTCCATGGTACCTATGTTACGGTCTATGGTTTTAAGAAAAATAAAATAGACAGACAGATGTCATGTCAGATGAAAATGTCACAATAGAAAAATATTGCAAGAATTACAAATTATCAATATAATTTAAGTTTCAGATATTAAAACAATCAGATATAACTAAAAGTATGCTTTTCAGGTACAAACAGTATGAAAGAAAACATAAAAATGAATTACAAAAGTTGATTAAATATCAAAATATATGAAGGTATGGTTTGTATAGTGTTATGAATTGTAAATAGAGTTAAAAAAATGTGGATCTGTAAATCAGAACACCACAAGGTACAAATTACAAGGCTACTCACCAATATCACCACTAAACATAACACAGAATAAGATTGAATACTCACCCAACACTTTGGGGTAAACTTCGCGTACTTATAAGAAGGAAGAGTGCCAATTACTGTTGGCTTAGTTATATTAATTTTAAAATAATTATTTTGCATGGATAAAAATGTGAGTAGAATGACAGTGCAACTTGTCTGCTCGCTCACCGTCGATGCAATCCCAATCCTATCCTCGTTCAAGAACTTTACTTCCGGGCGGCTCGCACCAACTTCACCTCGCTGCGTTCGGATACTTAGTTTGCGTTGATAGATAATTAACTGTAGGGATTTTATTATAATTAGGATATTACTAATTACAAGTATAAATAGGATTAGATTTATTTTATAAGTATTTAAAAGTGAATTTAAGGTTGATTTTATTTGTAATTTGATTATTTTGTGTTATTAGTTTAAATTAGAAGAAGTCAAATTAAGTAAGGAAAGATTGTAACGAAACCGTTACAAAGGCGTACAGGGTACAGAGGTCAGAGATATCATCAATCTTGTCAGATTTATGGATTCAAAACGCACAGTTTATCTCAGAAGCCCGACTGCCGGATTACTACCACGTTCATGTATTCATACAAATGTATATTATAAATCTTTGGTTTTTGGTAAAAACACTGGCCGAATTGAGAAAAAGAACCAGTATTTTATTGTATTCTTGTTGTACCTATAAACATTTTTTCAAAGGAAAGTTTGAGTTTACGGCTAAACGAAGACGGTTGCCTGTTGATTACGGTCCGTTCACTAGCTATAAATAAAAAAGCAATAAAAGTATTTTCACCGAAGTTACGTTACTTAACCTCATTACGGTAGATTAATCTTATGAATTTTGTTTATATTTTGCCGCTTCAGTTTCACTCATGTGCAAATTAACGCTTCAGATAATTTCGTTAACTACACCTTTTTTTATACAGGAGAAATGCTATTGCATACTGCGCTACCACGGGGAGATGGCACAGTGCTGTGCGCTGTGACCACCCCAGGGACCAAACCAGCACATTGACGACCCCGTGTATAGCACCCTTGGTCCCCTTGTGACGGGTCAAGGTGGCCCCGCCACCTACCATTTTTCGGCCGCAGCGGACAGGGAGAGCGGCTAACGCAATACCGACACTCCTCCTCTCCTGCGGCCCCACCGCGTCCGCTATCAGACGGTGGCGACCCCGTCCAGGCCGCGGAAGGTAGAGAGAGCGGCGCACCGCAATACCGGCACTCCTCACCCGCCGCGGCCTCCATCCCTCAGCCGCGATATCGTATGGGTTTGGAAGGCCCCATACGACATGGCTGCCCGCCTCAGTTGAGATGTCGCCTCGGCAGCACCGCAACCTACATGTTGGCCGCTACGCGTATACGCGTGAATGCGGGAACCCACCGGGGGGCGTTAACTACACCTTTTAAAAAAAAAAAAAAAAAAAAAAAAAAAAAAAAAAAAAAAAAGGCGTAACTACACCTAGGTCCATAACTAATTACATTGGCCAAATTAGGTCATTACAGATTGTATGAACTTTAATAGAGATTTTGACCACCGAGTTTGTTTCGGTGATCCATCTCAGAGTTTTTAGCTAGGAAACACCGGCCCCATAAATAATAAATAATAAAATATCTAACCTAGGGTTTAGTGTAGTTTAAATTGACATAAAAGATTATCATATAAAAGTGTTATTTTTAACCAGTTTATATATAGAGTCTTAAAACAATAAAGAAGTTGTTATGTGTAACCATTCTTCTTTCAACAATCTATATATTAATTTTAAAAAAAATCTGTTCGTTTGTTATCCTAATCTCAAAATCAACAAACAAAGAAACACATGTCCACATACAATGGGGATCACGAAGTAGGTCGGCATCGCTTTGTCAGGGGTAACGCATGCCATCGAAGCCGCACATTTTTCCGTCCGCCATTGGCCAGGCTACTAATGTGCAGGCCTTATTACATCCCATTTGTATGGAACGGACAAATAAAAGTAACAAATTGTAATGTTGTTTGTTTTATTACTTTTTATTTTTAAGCTCTGGTGTCCAAAATTAAGGCAATATAAATAAAAAATAATATTTGAATAAACGCCTTTTCTTTCTTGAAGTTTTCTTTAATTGTGGAAAATTAGGTAAAGTGAAGTGGATAAGGGTCATTCTAAAACAGCTTCTCGGAATATGCTAAAATGAACAACTTTAGGACGAAGATTCTAGCAAAAATTTTCGTTCCAGCTTTTAGTTAGACTAATCTGCCGATACTTGTACTTGTGTAACTTTCAGCAAACAGTAGCGTATTCGTTAAATAAAACAGGTAGGTTAGACGTAAAACATTTCTTCCTTAATTTCGTGTTTTTGTATAGTAATGTGATGTGTATATCTAATCATGTTTGTAATAGATAGATAGACAGAAATAAATAGAATATGTTTTATTTTTATACCAAAATTGTAACACAGCTCTTTTACAATATTGAGATTTCTATGGGTACTATAGTGGTATCCAACCATGTCGCCCAGGCAGCACCGCAACCTACATGTTGGCCGCTATGTCGTCGGCTTATCAGCAGCCCTGACGAGCGACCCCTCCGCGGGTTCTTCTTCGCTTCACCGTGGGTGACCGAGCCAGGGTTACTGAGCCCTCCCGCCTCGACAATACGGGAACCCGCCGGGGGCGGCAGTTTGAGTATCTAGGAAACGGGACGGAAATCGCGGGTTGTTTTAGTTTTTCCTTGCTTTATTCGCTAAACACTAATTGTGTTAAAACTTTGAAACTTGTGAGTCTACTAGAAGTATCTTAGAATTTTGATGATTGGGAGTGATTCAGTCAGTCAGTGACGAAATCAAGTAATTTTGACTTTCAATAATTCCTAATCTACAAGTTCAAATTGAATGTAACTCGGGTTTATACTAGTTATATTATGTTCTCTTAGTCACTGAAAATTCAGGCTTCTAGCTTTATCCACAACGAAGTTACAGGGGGATCGAAAATGTCCTGAATGACTTCGAGAAAAGGATGGTAAGGCTGTGCCTTTGTTTGCTCGACTTATTGCTGACTTATTGCTGTAGATGCTGATTTGGTAAAGCTTTGTAAAATCATTCACATCCACATATCCCACGTGGGTATCATGAGGAGTATCTTAATTTGCAAACTGGCAACGCTAAATAATTGTTGCAGACACTGATGTAGAAGACGTCACCGATTGATGGTAGGAAAATAGTAAATACAAAACGGATTATTTACCATATTCAATAAGGTTTTAAATAAATATTGCATGTGAATAACCATATTTTTTTAAATTGTATAAGTTAGGTATTTCACCAAAATTGTAATATATTTGAATTATTTTAATTTTTCGTGTTTTTTTCCTATCCGATTCCCAATTGAACAAAGGATGTTATTTATAAATTAATACGAGTATCTTTTAAATGGTTTTACTTTTCATTACACTACCGAGTAATAGAATATACTAGAAGCATAATAGCTTTATAATCACTCATGTTGTATATGTATTTTTTTTTGTGTACATTAAAGAATTAAGAAGCATTGTATTTGATATATTGAGTTATAATTATTAACTTTTAATGTTTGATTGTTGTAACATCTATATAGGTTTCATCGGGCTGATTGGTGTCAACGTTGAGTAGATTTTTGTTTACTTAAAGTGTTATCAATTGCTTTATGTTTTGTTATTACAAAGAAGATCTGCATCATTTTCTGAGACTGATTAATCTAAAATTTAAGTAGTTTTGTTGTTTAAGTATAAATGTATAAGTTATTTTATCTTTTGTTTTGTGGTGAATAAAACATTGTAACCAAAGATTGAATTTTCATGTCACTGACTGATCTCAAATTCTTTTTTTTTTTTTTTTTAATTATAAACAAGTTGTTTTATGATTTTGTTGATATTTGCATAGGTTTGTGCAGTTTGCTGTTACAATTATGCTGCTTCTTTATTTTGTACCTATTCTATGTTTTACCTATCGCTGAAAAATATAATAATATTGGGATATAATACCTTGATCTTAGACGGAACTAAGTTTAATGAGTAAGATCAGATGTTTTGATTTTCCTCGGTTGATTAACTCGGCCTGTTAAAACAATTTATTGGAATATTAAGGTTTACAGAACGGAACGTAAGTTACTTTAGTTGCAGGTTGTTTGCAGCTATCCGGTCGTTAAAACATTTTTTACAGCACCTTTAATGTTGGAATTGTGACTTAAGTAAATTTTACCTAACCAAGATTATTCACAAACTTGTATTATCTCCTTAAAATATATCAAAAAGGTCATGTATTTTTTTTTTGACTTATCCATTAATTAATAAATAAATTAAATAATTATTATTCTGAGTGTCAACAAGAATACTCCAGTAGTTAATTTACTATGTTTTTTTTTTTGTGAAACGTCGAACTTTAAATCAGTTTTTTTGAACAGTTTATGTAATGGTCGTTAATACAATATGCCTTTCTAGCGTCGATATATCTTTAAGACAACCTAAGATGTATTTTTATAAATCATTTTATCAAAACGCACACCTTCTCTGTATGAGAAAAGGCCGTTGCCCTGCAGTAGAACAGTAACAGTTTGTTAAATTATATTAAAATTCTCTATCCAAGTTTCCCTAGCCTGACCTTTACGAACCACAATATCTTGGAAGTATCCCCTAGTAATCCCAACATCAACCACTACGTCACCCGCTGAGATCTGTTCCTAACATCACGGTCTTAAACAGACGTCCCAAAAATAACTTAGTATTATTCAAGCGTTCAAGGACCTTTTCATTCACAAAGAATGCTACAGTAACCGATTCGTAACACAAGAAAAATATATCTTGTTTTGTACCAACAAAACAGGCAGCCATTTGTCGTACTTAAAACGCTAAATATCAATCACAATCTTTTCTCAGATACATTCAGAAATATTTTCTGAATTGAAATTTTGGAAATAAGAACGTGTCAGACACAACTTTCATGACAAAATTTGTCAGATTTTTTGGCTAGAGTTTAATGAATACTCAACGTCAAATTCTTTAAGAAATCGGGGGTCAATGTCGAAAATGAAGGCAAATTTGAAGTTTGCACAGGTTGAAGATGCGACTGGAATGCGAATGTTCTTAAAAATACTAGATTTGCTCCCAGATGAATAATATTCATCATAAGAAAGTTGCAAGACCCTCAAATATGAGGATTCACTTTATACTCAAACTTCGGCGAGTTTGTTGAAAACTTTGTAAAAGCAGCAGGGGATCACCTGCTGTGTGATCAATCAGTATCAATCAATAAGTATCATATATGGTTAATGTGCTCAGAAATAAAAATAAAGTTTTAATGTATTATGATTAACTATGCTTTTTACCGCGGTTTCGCTTCTGTGGCTACATGAAGCGTGTAATTTTTCGAGATTAAAAGTATTTTTATGTTGTACATAGGCTCTCGCTTGACCACTGTCTCACCTGATGGTAAGCGATGATGTGGTTGACGGTGCAGCACGCTTGCCTTGAAGTAACCTGTTCACTCTTGACTTAAAGACCCCGAGGTTGTAGCTATCGAGAAACACAGACTCCGGCAGGGAATTCCACTCCTTAGCTGTACGCATAATGAAAGTATTATAAGTAAGTATCCTATCCCAATAGACAATACAGACAGTCTATCTGTTAAACAATTTTAGTAATCAGATAAGTACTGGCAAAGGTTTTTTTTTAAAGACGTTACCCCACACTAGGAATTTCTGCTGTATCGTGGGTGGGTTTACAAACATATAAACTCACATACACAAACACCCAGAGCTGGAACAACTATGTGTAGGTCATACAAATATTATTTTCCGTGCGGGAATCGAACCCGTGACACTCAGCGCAGCAGTCAATCGCTCAACCACTGCGCCAACCGTGCGCCCGATGCGCGCGATATTATTTCCTGTAAACAAACCCCCACCTCTTTAATATAATGTTAGTTTAGATTAATGCCTTCTGTGTGTTATTTAAGTAACTAACTTTTCAGTTACGTACTTACAAGTGTTAGTGAGGCATTAGGTTTTTTATCAGTCCCAAGTCTGGATTTGTTAATGGATTTTGAAGCAAGGCACGCCTTTAATTACACGGAACTTATAACAATTGAATGTGAATTATTGTGGCCAAAGGAGTGTATACACTTCCATAGAAATCTGTAGGTATTGTGTATATAAATAAATGTCTATAGGCATAATGCAGATAAATTTCCATAGGTAAATATATAGTTATTTTACCAAAATAATCATCGAAATTACCTCTAACCGAGTATTAAATACAAATCGCACGCGGATCACGTTGAAGTGTTTAAAAGCTGAATCGAACCATCACATTACAAAATTACGTAGCATCAATTACGTTTAAATTCGAACTCTTTTGACGAATTCTATAACCCATCATTGAAATCGGTCGACTATAATGTCGTTCAACAGCTTGGACAATTTGTATAGTTATTTATAAGTTAACTATGACTGATGGAAGATTCAAGGACTTCAAAAATTATGCTACGGCAGTCGAGGGAAAAACTAATGTACCTATGTGAATCAAAATCTCATTACTTTTTATTTCTATCTTAATTCATGTTAAATATAAAAATTATGACTTACTTAACCGCTCATTATTGAACAGGGATTCTAGACAAAACAACATACTTTAGGCGATTGTGATTGTCGGAATGCACAAATGTAAGGATTGACAACGTGCCACTTTGGTAGCTTATGTCAATTCCATACTCGAACAGTTGTTATCGCTGATGAAAACTCACTTTGTCTAAGGCCTTAAGAGTGGGACTCATAAAACGAGGCTATACCTACCTACTTTAGTTTAAAATACAACTTTACACTCGTATTAGCTTGACAACCCCTAGGAAGTAATAACTCACTTGTGTCGTCGCGCGTCGCCGTAAAAATACAAAGTTAACAAATTTTCTTTATGAATATTAACGACACTTACTTGGAACATAAATATGTATTTAAAAAGTAAATGAGGTACTTATATTCTCTTTGTTGTCTTAGTCCCGAGATAATGTTATTATATAACATTTATTTTGAACTTGACTGTGTGGTATGCAGCGCGAACAAACACTTAAATAGCAACCACATTATGAAACGGATGAAATATGATAGTATTGGTCTTTCTTTTGTATTAATCGATCTCATGCTACACAATAATTAACATCTAAGCTCACTCAACTATGAAACTAAGTAGCAAAATAATTGTTAACATTTGTTTATGATTCGTACAAATAGACTAATCCAAAGTGTTTTAACTCCAGAGCTAACTGTTTAACTCTGACAAACTAGTACTTATGTAAGTAGAAACTAAAACCCTAAAACAAACTGCTCTGACCAATTTCGTCGTCTTATACTAATATCAAAACTCATCCACGCCAGACTATCGACACGGCAGTATTACGCACATCTCGGCAAATACACGGTTTAATCTCGCCAGGGCTAAAACAAAGCTACTAGTCTCCCGGGCCTCATATGACATAACGTGACGAATAGGCTCCGGCAGATCCCTTTAAATATAATACCCCTGCACGATCTAACGTTTCGCCGACCGCGGACCAACTAATTCTACAGTGTTGCCATTCCGTAACATAAATCTTTGGGATACACAACCTTTTTGGTGCGTTGGTTTTGCTCACGAATATTTCCGGGGTTAATAACTTTATAAGATAAAGCTTACGTGGATTTATTACTTGCGAAGCATATGAGAAGATTAATTTAATTGAATATTCCGTAATGCAATTAGTAGATTGAGGCCGTGCCTTTTTGTGTCTGAGCCATTTTATTTACGAATGATCCTTGACGTACTTGTCAGAGTACAAGAGTTCAGCAAAACTATTCATGGCAGTTTTGATATTTGAACACGTACAGAACAAAAACCGATGTGATTTTTTTTTCTAGTTTAGCGATGAATCCACTGACGAACCGTGATTCGATTTTCTACTACTCCATGTGGCATTTTAATGAGTCTAATTAAACAATGTAAACGACTGAAATAAACTTATTTAGATTAAGTTATCATATCTAATTACACTGATTGCACTGAAAATGGTAAACGACATGAATATTTTTCATTACTATTTATCAAAGAACAGTATAAACTTACATTTGCATCCGACGATACTTACATTTCCCAAACGACTTTGCTTGCATGGTGAAAACAGATGGCTAAATTCAGTCATATACTTTATATTTAATTTTTTAGTCATATGCTGATGACTACACTACACTCCACAAAACTAAATAACATAACGCTTGTATTCCATGAAGAATTCGGTAGAGATGCACCATCCCCATTTCGCCAATTTATTTCTTACGTAATAGTTCGGGAGTCTATTGTCATAACCGGACACAAGAGTCCAGACTTCGGGATGTAACTGAGAAAGAACGGTTGCTGAATCAGAAATTCCAGATGGTAAACCCAACAAAATTTTACCAGTCCCGGGAATCAAACACAGGAACCCATGCAGCGCTTGCGGCGACTAGACCAACCAGGCAGACCATTTTTTTCAACGTACAATAATTAGAAATAATAAACAAAACTGAAGACAGACTGAAAATTAATTTCCCGAAAACAAATACACTAGAGTCTACCTAATTTTATCTCAAAAGTCCTCACCTAATTATATACCGATACCTAAGTAGATACTTGTAGACACAAAGTGCCAGGTTTCCAAGTAAATTCATGTTCTGGTAATTAATTATTGAATTAGGCACAAGATATACTGTTACCCCCTACTTACTTTAAGTGATTTTGTATTTACATAAGATTTGGGTTCCCTGCAATGTAGAGATTACTAGAAATGCCTGTGTAACGATACTCCTACACGTTCCTTTGAAAAACTACTAAGTTTTAAATTAGTTTCGTGAATCATATGAGGGATTGGCTGGGTTTAAGCGTGACATTAGTATAAAAAAAATAAAAAGCCTTTTATTTCTTACAAACAAAAAAAATTTGAGTATATACTGTTGAACTTAATATTTCTAATGTATATATATCGCCCATGATTATATCTATTCTTTTTATTTATATCTTAATGATGATTTTTGATAACTATCATTGATCTAGTTTATATATAATATTAATATTTTGTGAATTAACCATATCCAATGTATGTATTATCTAATTTTTTTCTTTTCATAATACTAATTATTATTATAAATGTATATCTGTATATTTTGTATATATAGGTATTATTATAATATGACGTATTTGTAATTTAAATATTTTTATGTTATGCTAGTACTATTTAGTTTGGTAACTTTTATTTGTAAAACAAAAGTGTAAATATGTACATACTTAAACACTAAACAAAATTAAACTATACAAACTTATACTAAACCTAACTACTTACACTATATACAAAAGACAGGTACACTTAGGCGTCGAAGTACTCCTCCACATCGCTGTCATCCGGGAACGTGGCCAGAAGACTGACAGCATTGCCACGTTGAATGGCAATGCTGATTCTTTGAGCAAAGAAAGAGCCAGCCCTTTGGTCACGCACAGTGTCGATCAGTCGGCGAGAGATCGCCTTAAAAAGGAGAAGTGCACTCGGGCCCCATGACCCAAGCGTTTCGACCCCGAACGGCTCAAAACTGTAATTACTAATTAGGTTACAGTATTTGCGCCGCTTGAGGGCCTCAGCAGCCGCAGCAGCAGTGCCAGCACAGCCCGCCGAACTAGGAACATTATATGGCGCAAGGGTGTCGACACAGGTTGCGTCCCACACCAGAGGCCTACCCACCTTCCACGGCACCAAAGTCATGCCATCTGGTCTCTTCCCATCGTCACGTACCAAGCCGTTAGGTTCTAATACAGCTGGTACGCTGGCGGTGTTAAGGGCTCGACGAATAATGTCATTGATACTGGCGTGCCGTACTATGCGTCCTGCGCTCTGCTGCCGACAGCTTCACCACAATGGCACCGATGTGGAGCAACACAAGGTGCGCCTAAGCGTAGACAAGTTGCGAACCGAAATGAAGAGTCATCCATCATAGTGCCTATGGTGGATGACGGGAGTGCTTGAAGCCACAAACCCGACTCCCATTCCCCCACAGCCAGCAGACGCGCACGCTCAGCAGTACTAGACGATGCATTTAAAAGGTTATTCTGTATAATACTGCAGAGCGGCACATCCCATCGTCTCTGGGAGGACAGGTTGTCGGGCAGATCCGTATTGGGACAAGCCATATTCCAAGCGTTCAACGCATCGGTCAAACACGGTACCTCAAAATCAACCAGTGAGGAAGATAAGATGTTCCTGGTTAATTTATCAGTACCGTAGACCGAGGAGAGGAAGGCTGGTAAACTTATATTTGAAATTTTGCGGATGCCGAGGCCACCCAAGCGAATGGGAAGCAAATGTTGCCATGCTCGGTCGTCCAAAGCCACATTTAGGATAGATGAAAGTGTGTTCTTTATAATTTGGTCTACTTTTTCTAAAAGTTGTGGGTGTTTCCATAAATGAGAGGAGCGAAGGCTATAAGTAAATTTTGGTCCAAAGCAACAATACCGGATAAGTGTGTAGGCCGAATGCATGTTAATTTTGAAAAGTCTTTCCGAGACATCGTTAAAATTTTGTATTTTCTGTTCAATAAAAATTGGAAAAGATTCGTCAAAACTAGAAGAACCCAGGAGGTGAAGAGAATTTCTCTCAGTAATTTTAATATGAGGTGCTATCGCGTTGAATTTGGCTAAAGTAGTCTGTCGGTCAGTAGTTTGTGGGAGGTAAATTTCGCATTTCGAAAGGTTAAGTTTTAGCCCTTGGAGCTAAATTTATCTTTCAAAAAAGTTAAATCGTTCAAGACTGTATCTACATCACTTCATAGGGTTCCATCATCCAAATACCATACATTGAATTTAAAATGTAGTTGCCGAATGATTGGGTTTATTGCCAAACTGAAAATGACTGGCCACAGAGGGTCACCTTGTTTACAACCAACAGCTGATTCCAAAAGGTTTTCCTTGTAGAGTAATTTAGAGGGATGCCTATAACATTGATATAGAAAACTGTAAATTTTGGGTATTTCTTTTTGAACTTCTGTCAACAAGGTATCCCTGTTTTCGGCATTGAAGGCATTTTTTATGTCAACCTTAACAATGACCTCACCTTCATTACTGTTGAGGTATGTTGATAAGGCGTGTACCGCAGCCTCACAGCCCCCTTTGGACCCGAAGCCCAGTTGTAGGGGCTGGAATTTGCTGGCAAGTGCTTAGCTGTAAAAAGCACAGCAAATTTTGGCTGCGATACCCTGTAGGTAGACCCTACGGCAATGGGACGAATGCCGCCATCCTTCTTACGCAAGGCACATAGATCGGCCCCGTACAAAATATCAATGACGGCTTCGTTCACATTGCCGGAGAGCATGAGGTTGATGAGGGCCGTCCGGCTTCTTCAAAAGGGACTCACCAGCTTCCCCGGCGCCTGCGCACATTAAATCTTTCAAATGTTGGGGTGTCAGGCCGTCGAGGCCGCCGGTGGATCCACTCCAGAAGGAGCCTACGGCCGCACACAGTTATTGGGCTGTAATATGCAATTAGTTGATTTCGGGATCTGGGGGGTCGGGGAAGGTGAGATCATCTGCCGGGGCGGGGTGTTTGGTCTCCAGAGCTGCAAGGGAGGGGGGGGGGTGCTCTGGAGAGTACGGTGCAACCACATCGCTGCTGAAGATGATCCTAGCCGCACCTCTGATGTCACCTTCACCTAGTTTAGACTCCACATGGTGCAATAGCCCTATTTGGGGGAGATGTGAAGTTAATTTTGGTTCGAAACTTTGGGCCGAAATGTTACAGTCGTCTTTGATTTCAGCGGTTAAAGTTTTTTTGGTTGCCAGATTCTTTTGTAAATATAGGATTCTAAACGGGAAGGTGAGTAATTGCTCTCAAGCACTTAGTTTACTTATGTTTTAGTTTGGTTTGTAAGAACCCATTCTCGGGTGAAGGCCTCCTCCAAAGAATCCCATTGGTTTCTGTTTTTGGCTATTTGTAATCAATTTGGGCCCGCTGCCTTTGTGATGTCATCTTGACTAGATGAGGTCTTCCTCTGTAGCGTTTCCCTTTTGGACCGATCCATGAAGTAATTTTTTTAGTCCATCTCTCATCTTGTAGTCGCGCTACATGCCCCGCCCATTTCCATTTAAGTCTTTGAGCGTGGGTTAGAGCGTCTGTAGCCTTTGAAATATTTATTATCTTCGTGTGTCTTATTTTTTTACTTTTCCTGATGTTTAGCATACTGCGTTCCATAGCGCGTCGGCAGCTGATGATTTTGTTCTTTAGCTTGCTAGAGTATCGCCAGGTCTGACAGGCATAGGTTAGGCATGGTAGGAGACATGTGTTCATCACTCTAGTTTTTATTTTTACATTCTTATTGCTTTTAAATATTTCCTTGAAGCTCCAGTATTTATTCCAAGAACTTTGTATTCTTCTTTCTGCTTCCAACTCATTGTTTTTCTTGTCAAAACACATTTGTTTACCCAGGTAGATGTAGTTTTCTGTGTAGGTAAGTACATCGTTGTCTACTGATATTTGGGTTTCTGTACTGTTCGTCATTAACATTGTTTTTGAGAGGTTCATCTCTAAACCGACTTGTTGTTGACATTAGTATAACCCACCTAATTAATTAAACAAAATTTGAGTTAAAAAAAAAACTTGTGAAACTGAATGAAACAATATTTTGTTATTTCATATTAAAAACAAATTACATTCATTAACGATAATTTACTATTTACACACTAAATCTCACTCAAAATACCTAACGTACTCAACTAACAACTTCCTCTATCATGCAACTTTCCTGTCGCAGGGCTCCTGGAAGAAATTTCTTTTAAAATATGCAGTACCATTGTGATCTTCTATCTGTATACTTTCTTTTCTCTGTTTAGTGTTTTGTGTGTACATAAATAAATAAACAAAATTTGGGGTCGAAAAAAGACCCCATAATTTGGTGTTGTTTTCTCGATGACTTCAAAGTTTTTTCTGCTACTGTTTCTGGCATAATATGTTCAATTTGTTGTCTAGTTTCTTCTCTGATATCAAAAAAAATACCCCTACTTTGTAAATATACTACTTACTTACTTACGTATATGCAAACGTAACGTAACAATATAAAAAATAGTTTTTATTTTTCTGTTTTAAGTTTTGGTAAGTACTCTATAAAACCATGAAATGACAATGTATAGCCAGAGCACTTGTCATAACTTTTCCAACAAGCCTAAACATGACTGGAATATATTGTTTTATTAAGGAGTGCCGGTGCCTACCTTGTGGCTTCATCACCAGAGGCCTTAGTGCGAGTTTTTACTCACGCTCAATCGCGTTAATGTAAACGTCAGATTGTATTAAAACTGGATAAGTGCCATCTGTTGACGGTAGGGAGAAACTTCTTTTATTCATTTTGACATAAGAGGCCTAAGTGCGAGTTTTTTACTCACGCTCAATCGCGTAACTGGATAAGCACCGTCACCAGAGGGCGCTTATCCAGTTTCAATACAAACTGACGTTTACGTTAACGCAAGCCAGCGTGACAAAACTCGCACTAAGCCTTCAGAGATAGTTTACGTTATCACGACGGAGTACGTTAAAAAACTTGGAATAAGCACACTGACCAATGTTCATTAAAACTATACTAACTATAAAATTTGAGGAGTTCCTAGGGTTTCCATGGGATCCTCCCACCAGAACCTGACTTGGTGACAGTGGGACCACGTCGAAGGTATAGGCACCCTTTCAAACAAAAAAGAATTTTCAACATCGGTTCATTAATGACGGAATTATCGGTGAAAAATAAAAAAAAGTACGTACAGTCGAACGTAAAACATCCTCCTTTTTGTAAAGTCGTTTAATAAGTTACAAGAGTTACGTTTATTTTTCCACAAAGTTATACGAAACCAAGTGAGAATTATCTGGAGTTGGTCCCCTATAGTCCCGTTTGGTCATTATGCAATATCTCGCGGTCCACGGGACCCGGCGCGCCGCTACATGCACTATTCATTACATGGGCTCGTCCTAATGAGACTGTGTATTCCAAGTTTGTGTTTCCGCGACAAGGACTCAGCTCTCGAGGTTGACGTAGTTGGTATTCCAATCGTGTGTGTTTACTGTGCCACCTGTATATGTATACCTAATTATAATGTGCGAGGAATTCGACGCAAATCTTCCCAGATTTGTTATGTAACAAGGGTTGGATAAATGAGAGACTTGAGGAGGAAAAACGTGTTGTTTACGGTGTGAGGGCTGTCCAATGAATTATACAGTTGTTGCAGTAATTGAAGAATTCTCTTTTCAGTTGTTGTTGGGCTAATATATGCTTAGAAAAAGGAAGATTCTGCTTCTCCATTTTTGTCACGTCAGTAGTTCGTCAGTTCATAAATAGGCATATTGCAAACTTGCTTAAAAAATAGAGTTAGCTTGCAGATAATTAAAATTAGGCCCAGTTTTTGGATCCGTAATTTACTCAACCAAGTTAATGTTAAATATGCTAACCAATGGTTTAAAATTTCGGTAAAACACGTTTATACATCAGTTGTTACTTTAAAAAATGGTCAAATAATTAACTCTCCAATTTATGTGACCATTTGTGATGCTAACAATTGAGGTTGAGTCAACTGTGGGTCAAATAACTGGGCCTTAGTAACACATAAAATGCCTACGAGTCATTACCATTATTCACCAAAAAAATCAACAAAATATTTTAAGCCAACCTTAATTCAAACTTTACTTTTACACAAGAACAAATCCAAACCAATCCTTTTTACATACATTCAATCCAGCCGACACATTCAAGCTACGAATAAGTACAGTTTAACCAAAGTCCTGTGAGACCAAACTCGCGCTGTAATGCACCTGAGTGTACCAGTGTCCTGCAAAATATATGGGGCAAGACGACCGCAAGTCGGACGGGTCATAATAATCGCAGAGGCACGCGGGGCGAATACGAATGTTCTTGCAAGTACGACAAGTAGGTACGTAGGCACTATTGCTACTTAAATAAAGCACGGGGCAATTGGAACGCCAATATATAATTCAGTATTTAACTAATGAATGCTTAGGAAATTAGCGGCATTTTCCTGTAAATTTTTGAAATTTTATGAATTAATTCGACTAATTAATGTGTTAACACATAAATAATAAATCAACATTATCCCAGGGAGAAGATGGTACAGGAGCGTGTGCATTGGCACAGAAAAGAAAGGCTTAGAAGTAATGGGATAAGTTGGGCTAGTTTGATGAAGATGATGGTGATGTACCTTCAGAATGACTCATTAAAAGAATGGTTTATTAAGATGACTTCCGAGGGTAAACATTCAAAACGTTCACTAAATGTGCTTCAAAGATATTTACATTAAAAAGAAGCCAACAAAATGAAATAACGGCTCTGTAAAAGAAATTGAAATGAAATATTAATATTTAAAAGGTTAGTTCATATTTTTAACCTTCTTTTTCCTTCGCTCAGATTTCCTAAGATTAATTGAAAAGCCGGCCAAGCGCGAGTTTACCTCGAGTGCTAAAGGTCAGTACGCCAACTTTAAAAAATGCTGACATATTGATCTCTGACCTTTTTGCCTACTTAATGCCTTCGCTTTTCAGTTACAGTTACGTAAATATAATTGAAACTGTTTCTGCATGGTAGGTGCTGTGACTAGAACGGAAAATGAAAATTATAGGTATATTTTAGGTGCTAAGCACTAAAATCAAATTATTCTGGAAGTACTAATATACCACCCAGTAAATTTATTTTATAAATAAAGTACACTTACGTGACTAAAGTCCATTATCACTGGTTTATAACGTTTTTATTTTTTAGATCAGTATAAAGTTTTTCAAGTTGTGACAGAAGTAGGTAGATTCCCAAGACATAAAACAAAGAATAAAGGATTGCAGATACTACATGCAGTCAGACACGAGTGTATGTCTGAGAGTTTTCCACATTTTCAATTTTAGCAGAGAATTCTAAAGTACTTCCCTGGACATTTGCTTTTCTAGATAAAAAAGGAGATTTATTCTAGATTCCTTGCAGTTTTTCGTATATCTTTATTTTCTAGAATAATGCATGTAGGTTTAATGATATAGAATAAAGCCGGGTAAGTGCACAAAACTTGGATGTACTAGCAAAGAACATATGTGCAATTGAAAAATGGTTCATATTTACTTAATAATAAATAAAATAAATAGACAATCTGAGAAATCCGAAGACGTTTCTCATTTTATATGCCGCGATAACTTTGTTCAAAAGAAATTGATAAATCAAATTCATAATCCTAATCGGAATACCAGACGTACCAGATGTATGCGCCATCGGTACATGGTGTACATCCCACCCCTACGCAATCTAGGGGTGTGGAGTGAACAGGTTTTTTAGGCAAGCGCGTTTCACCGTCACCAGATCATCGCTTACCTTCAAGTGAGATAGTGGTCGAGCGCGAGCCTATAGATTATAAAAAAAAAAATATCCTCACATTATATACAACGAGTATCATACGTAAGCATCAAGTTTAATTATTATTAAGTATTTTTATAGCTGTCTAATTTGATTTCATAGATTGTCACGACTTATGTTATAATACTCAATGTGTCTGATTAGTAGAAAACTTATTGAATACATTAGGTAGTCATGTGATTACTAATCAGGTGAGTAGTCTGCGTACATTGTTAAACAATGAAGGTAGATACTTTAAAGTTTAAACAATGAATGTACTTTCAAGTGTAACAAAAGTCTTCACCCGCGTGAATTTTACCCTATGAGCACTTAAGTAGTGCACATCCTGTATCCTAGTCCAGGTCATGGCATACATGGCCTACATTTGTCCAAAATTCATCCTTTCATACTTGATTGACCTACAAACATCCAAACTTAGGTACCTAATTTCACATTGATTCATTAATGGGATTGAAAGCAATCGTAAATCAGATATTCAATAACCATTCCACTTGTAAATCATCTAATTATATCGTGATTCGTGTTATGCGGACTTTATCAATGAGCGCTATATCGACGGTTAGTTAGCGCGGTAGGCGACAGTTTAATTAACGAGGAGGTATCCGGCCGCGGGCGACACCTGGTGGCGCGAGTATCGAACTATCGACCCCGTACTAGTTATCAACATTTTGTATCTGATCATAAATTGTCACTTTTAATAACGATAGGAATTTACTTTTTATGAGTTTGTGAGTTATACCATAAAATATAGATAGATCATCTTTTCAAACAGACCAGCTCATTTGAAACTCCAGAAACAACTGCCACCTGGATGTGAAGTTCTGTGGCCTTTATGGAAAGCAAACACAATTTTGCAAAATGGGGTTCTATAGATCAGTCTCATACCTAGTGAGCCTGCGGTACACCCCTGTGAGACACTTGTTAAAGTGCCTAAAGTGCCCATACACTTCAGAAGACCTAATAAACTCCTGTTAGGCTGGTATTAACGTGGCCACCTACTGGGACCAAAATATTTAAAGAGTTTTTCATAGACTCGAAAAGAAGAGAGAGCAGTGGTGGCCCAGTGGTAACGGCCGCGACTTACAAGTTGTAGGTCGTGATTTCGAACCCAGGCAGGCGCTTTACTTTGTTTAAATTATTTCATCACCACTGCTCACAAACTGGTGAAGGAAAACATCGTGAGGAAACCGGCATGTCCTAGAACCAAAAATTCGAAGACATGTGACATCCATTGGGACCGCGTGATGGATTACGGTCCATTCCCTCTCACAGGGAGGAGGCCTGTTTCCCAGCAGTGGGAACATTAATAAGCTGTTGATGATGAAAAGAAGAAGAATCAAGATATTTAACTAGTAAACTCTCTGCTTAGCAATCACAGTTGTTTTATAATGGCCATGAAAATGTAAATGATAAGTAAAATAAATCATGGGAAATTTAAATAGTTACAATACCGTTTTGCTAACAGAGAAACGAAAAGCGCGTCAAAAATAACACAGCTCTTCTATTTTATAATTCTCTAAAGCAAAGTACTTGCTCGTTTTCATTAAATAATCTCTGTAGACTCATTAAAATTTATAACAAAATTCAAAGAAGTCATAATTAGCCCATTAATATTCTTTTAATTACGCATTAAGAAATTCGAGGCTTTATAGGTATATTACTATTTATACACCAGCTCTTTTATTAAAAAACGGCCCTTTATTTTTTTATTAATTATGTTTTTTATATAATAAAGACTCCTTGAAACAGCGTCACGGACATATCACTGATATTTGAATTAAGAATTATAAATTGAGTCTTTATCAAATTCTACTTCTGCCTGAAAACCTGTCAAACTTTGGCATTATAGCAGAGTTTGTCACGTTCTTTACTCAAAATTCTCAATTCAGAAACCGATAACAGAGGTACCAGATAAACAGAAATTCCCAGGAGATTGTTGACCTCAATATCAGCAGACCTCACAGCTGCTTCATTATCATACGGACTAATAACATCCTATACTAGGCAATCTAGGCATACAATGAAGCCGGGGCTCTGCGGCAAACAATAAGCGACACATATATTGGGACTTAAGCTACCATACAATAGTTCAGTATCTACTAAACAGTGTTGAAGTCGAAACAATCCTATTAAATGAAACACCTTTCAACCGATGTGCCTTAAACCGTTTTCATTAGAAAGGCATTTGCGAATTTGGTTTTAGAACAATAAAACGACCAAAAAAACCGACTCGCACACGATGGGTTCCGTACCATTATAGCAAAAAAACACGTTTGTTGTATGGCACCACTTTAATAATTGTTTGTTCTTATAGCGGCGACAGAAATACATCGTATGTGAAAATTTAAACTGTCTAGCTATCACGGTTCATGAGATACAGCCTGGTGACAGACCGACAGACGGACAGTGGAGTCTTAGTTATAGGGTACCGTTTTTACCCTTTGGGTACGGAAACCTAAAAAAGAAACTATATCAAATAATCATCGTTAGTTTTCCACAAAATATTTTTTACGCATAAAATATGATTTTCTTAGGGAAAACCAACACCTAGGTGGGTTTATGAGGCCAAGAAAGGCTGGGCATTCTAATATCATGACGTAAAATTTTCGGTAAATTGGTGATACTTACGAAACTATATCCATCAAAGGGCTTAGACAAAGAGCGATAAAGATTCTCAAAAAGTGCAAATAATTTATGTAGGATTGATTAGCGCTCCCGAAATTTCACGCGAGTAGATCCTGAACATTTTGTACTTTTGACAATTATGATCCCTGATAGAATATCAGTTTGCCTGGAACCACAGGTGGAACGTAAACTGACAACAAAGAGACAAAGTTCAACGTGTGTGTATAGAGTCTATCAACCGACATACTAATTGTCCGTAAGACCAGACAAGCTATTGTTTGCAATAGCCATCAGCAGAACTTATCCCCTCAACAATTGCGCTACTCTGACATATAATCAAAGCACAAGCTGCCTTGAATATCAGTCTATAGACGGCCGTCGGTCATGAGGCGATCTGCCCCATTGTCTATAAGAACAGGCGTTCTATTGTTCGGAGTATCTGTGATCGAATACTCTCCTTTAGTTGTGAATATAGTGAAAGATATCATATGAATGGTATTCAGTAGTATCTAAATTAACTGATATCTTCAGCGTGTGCTATTTTGGTGTACAATTATATATTCTATTCTCTGCCTGTAAACATTTTGTGTTGAACATATATGATGCAAAAAATACCAGTCAGACTACTAAGGTTTTCGCACCACAAAAATTAATGGAGTTAACCTGTTTTGTAATTTGCCATGATAGAGTCATAGTAACACGTAGGTGCCTTCATAATTATTTCCCATATTTTTCAAACAAGATCCATTACAATAAAAACATACAGCCTAGTAGAACACATAATGTCTAGGAACCATCAGCCTTGAATTTACAAAAAAAAGTATTACTTAACTTTACTTTTTGAAAACCCAAATACTGGTCCTGTCATGAAAACCCTAATTTTAACAACAAAAGCGTAAATAACACAACTCTGTAAATAAAACTGTTTACAAGTTAAATCATTACAACACTTTTACGTAGTTACTGTAATTGTACAGTCGTACAAATAATTGGATTCAATGAATTCGAGTCCAATCAGCAGGAGTAATCGGAGCTTATGATTGTATAACTTTCAACATAATTGCTCAACACCAAATATATGCAAATGTGTAATTTATTTTCTGAATTTTAAGTTAACCTGCATAATTATGAGTTTAAAACATACAATGTATTTGAGGTTCATTAAAAATTAACTTAAGATAGTATATGTATTGTGTAATATCCCTTGTCCCGGCTGTCCTACAACCAAAAAATCGAAGACATGTGACATCCACCAACCCACACTGGGCCTGCGTGGTGGATTATGGCCCATTCCCTCTATCACAGAGAGGAGGCCTGTGTCCCATCAGTGAGAACGTTAAAAGGCTGATGATGTTGATGAATATCCCTTGTAAATACATATCTAGAGCTCAATCATAATGGTGCTATCTTTTTATTGATCAATACTTATGAACACCTTTCCAGCTGCATCATCAGACCAGCTTCATAGTTTCATATTATTGCATTATCTCCAAAGTTTCAGAAGTATACGAAATTCCATCTTAACGTTACTAAACAGCACTTGTCGTAAAAAGGTCAATGTTGTCACATATATCGCATTGTCCGTTATATTAATAAACAGGGCACAGGAAGTACTTGAAATAAGGATCACTAATTTTTACCAGCCACATATACGAAATTAAAAGCTTGTAAAGGGTATGCCTACGGTTGTATTTCTGAAGGTGAACACATAATTAGGTTAGTTTGCGTTAACTGTCACTGTCATTATATTTTTCATTTTCGTTTGTTTATAATAGAATAATCATTGGACTACACATTGTTTCTAAAGTGTGAGTGTGGAGTTTCTTTTATCCGTTACCTAACAAACAACCTTTGTGAATGGGTAGTAGAATCAATTATTATTATTTTTTAATATATTTTTTTGTTAATTTCTTATTAATTTAAATTAATGGTTTGACTTTGACTACATTTACTAATAACTTTACTAGTTATTAGATGATATTTTCAGGATGAAATAATTAACCAATTCAAACATGAACCAATCTCAGACATCGTCTACCTTATTAATAGAGCAAACCTATTTAAAGCCATAATTCTGTATAAATTATCAGAAGCCAATTCAGTTTTAACTAATAGCGTTGAACAAATTTATAATTAAATTATAATATATAGGCATTTGGCGCGAGAAACTTGGTACAACAATGATAAGGCCTAGATCCATGGAGTTGAATGGCCGCCTACGTGCTACACCGTAGCCGCCTACGCGCTACGCCGTAGCCCGCCTACGAATCAGACGGTATAATAGTGAATGAGACGATGCCATAGTATCACTCAATACAAAGGCTTTTGAGTGCGTGCTTTGAAAGTCCTTGTTCTCTACTGCTCTTCGTTAAGAGATGACGTAAATATCTTTGTCATGAGCATACTACCTACTGCGGACAGTTATTCGTTGCTAAGCGAATTAGCGATAGTAAAGTTAACTTGATAAAATAACACTTTATTTTTTTATTTGTCCACCATCTGTTATTTTAAGTTTACGTGGCCGTCTGCTATTACGCAATATAAAATAATGTCTTGTCTATTTTTCCGCCGGAAAATTCACGCCTCCACGACATCATACAAACATTTCCTTTTCCGCACCTCAAAAGTCTTCTGTACTTCTTGTACTGTGCCCCAGTATAATGTGCGTTTGTGGGTGACCGCCGCACCCCACTCAACGAACGTGACTCGTTTGATATCTCGATCGTTTGTATGAGCCGAACAAAGAACAAATTATTCACGAGTCCGTTCGAATTAGCCGCCGTATTGGGTATTTTGTTGCGTGGATCTAATTTATTATTGCTTTTTAAGAATTTTTTGTTTTGTCGCAGCTTCGAAACTAAGATATAGATGGAATATATTTTGTTTGTATGTTTGAAAGAGAAGGAAATATCTAGAAGTACTGGACTGTACCATATCGTGTCAACGCCATCGTGATTCCCCTATCAACAAGGGATATAGTGCTTCGCCTCTTATAGCTATTTTATGTGTCTCTCATAGTGGAACCTTGATAATTTTGTCACGTCAGACTAAGACCCCCTGATCAAATTATGAAATCCATTCACTAATAGAATTCTACAGTATAGCTGACTGCCATAGGCTACTTTTTATACCGGCAAATAAACGGGTCCTCAGGGATAATAGGCCACAGGAGAGAAGCCGCTCGAATAAGCTAGTTTAAATATTGGATTAACTAAGTGACAAAACTGTCTGTTTTATTTGTCACAAATTTAATAGCCCGAACAATTGAAATAATAAGAAAATCTTTTCATTCTCTACAATACAAAATATTCAATTTTCGTATTTCACTAAAAGACTAGCACCTTTTTACAAATTGACTTTATTTTCTATCGATGCACTTAATTAATTATACATACATAAACTCAAGCCTTTTTCCCATGGGTGTAGGCAGAAACTACAGAACGCCACCTGCTACGATCCTTACATACTTCTTTTGCTTCACTCACATTCATACATCTAGTCATACACACACGCCGGTTATGAGTACTGCGCACCTGGCCTTTTTGAAGAACATCACCTATAAGGTCTATGTATGTCTTTCTAGGGCGTCCCCTCCCGGCGTTTCCATTCACGTCTTCCTTGTAAATACATTTCGTTAGTCGCCTTTCATTCATCCTCTCAACATGGCCAAACCATCTTAACATACTCTTTTCAATTTTAGTCACTACATCTTCTTTTAAACCACAACGTTGTCTTTTTACCTCGTTTAGCCGTAAACTCCGAGTAAGCTAGTTTTATCATTTAAAGTTACCCCACACATACTTCGCAAGGAGCGCATTTCAACTGCATTAATCCTACTTTCATGTCTTTTTTGCCATACCCACCCTTCACTTCCACACATAAGTGTAGACATTAGTGCACGCTGTTGATCATTAATTATCTTTCCAATAAATCACGAAAAGACTTTTAATTACTACCGGAATCGCCGGTAATATCTGTGGGGTGCTATTGTACCCCGTTACACCGGGTGCAATGTCTTGTTGGAAGTAAGGCGTACAGGGTACAGAGGTCAGAGATATCATCAATCTTGTCAGATTTACGGCTTCAAAACGCACAGTTTATCTCAGAATCCCGACTGCCGGATTACTAAAGCCCACGTTCATGTATTCATACAAATGTATATTATCAATCTTTGGTTTTTCGTTAAAAACACTGGCCGCATTGAGAAAAAGAACCCGTACTTTATTGTTTTCTTGTTGTACCTATAAACATTTTTCAAAGTAAAGTTTGAGTTTACGGCTAAACGAAGTATATTGCCTGTTGATTACGGTCCGTTCACTAGCTATAAATACAAAAATCAATAAAAGTATTTTCACCGAAGTTACGTTACTTAACCTCATGACGGTAGATTAATCTTATGAATTTTGTTTATATTTTGCCGCTTCAGTTTCACTCATGTGCAAATTAACGCTTCAGATAATTTCGTTAACTACATCTTTTTTTTATCCAGGAGAAATGCTCTTGCATACTGCGCTACCACGGGGAGATAGCATAGTGCTGTGCGCTGTGACCACCCCAGGGACCAAACCAGCACATTGACGACCCCGTGTATTAGCACCCTTGGTCCCCTTGTGACGGGTCAAGGTCAATGGCCCCGCCACATACCATTTTTCGGCCGCTGCGTATAGGCAGAGCGGATAACGCTATACCAACACCCCGTCCAGGCCGCGGAAGGTAGAGAGAGCGGCGCACCGCAATACCGGCACTCCTCTCTAGCCGCGGCCTCCATCCCTGAGCCGCGATATAGTATGGGTTTGGAAGGCCCCATACGACATGGCAGCCCGCCTCATTGCGATATAGCCTAGGCAGCACCGCAACTTACATGTAGGCCGCTACGCGTATACGCGTGTATGCGGGAACCCACCGGGGGGGCTAACGCCCCCTACACTTAGGTCCATAACTAATTACATTGGCCTAATTAGGCCATTACAGATTGTATAATATTTAATAGAGATTTTGACCACCGAGTTTGTTTCGGTGATCCTTCTCAGAGTTTTTAGCTAGGAAACACTGGCCTTATTAACAATAAATAACAATATACCTTAACAAGGGTTTATGTAGTTTAAATTGAAAAAATAGATTATCATTTAAAAGTGTTATTGTAAACCAGTTTACAAAATAAATACCAATTAGCAGTTATAGATTGCAATATATAGAGTCAAAAACAATAAAGAAGTTTTTGTGTGTAACCATTCCTCTTTCAACGATCTATATATTAATTAAAAAGGTTTATGTTTGTTTTGTTATCCTTATCTCAAAATCAACAAACTAAGAAACAAATGTTCACATTAAACAATGGGGATCACGAAGTAGGTCGACATCGACGGCGGCATCGCTTTGTCAGGGGTTTTTTCTGTCCGCCATTGGCCAGGCTACTAATATGCAGGCCTTATTACATCCCATTTGTATGGAACGGACAAATAAACGTTACAAATTGTAATGGTGTTTGTTTTATTTCTTTTTATATTTAAGCTCTGGTGTCCAAAATAAAGGAAATAAAAAATAAATGAAAATAAACGCTTTTTCTTTCTTTTCTATTTTTCTTTATTTGTGGAAAATTAGATAAAGTGAAGTGGAAGAGTCATTCTACTAATTGATCGTTTGCAGCTTCTTGGAATAAGCTAAACTGAACAACTGTAGGACGAAGATTCTAGGTTTTTTTTTTCGTTTAATCCAGCGTTAGTTATACTAATCTGCCGATACTTGTAGTTGTGTTACTTTCAGCAAACAGTAGCGTATTCGTTTAATAAAACAAGTAGGTGAGACGTCAAACATTTCTTCCTTAATTTCCTGTTTTTGTATAGTAACTCAAATAACATAACATCACGCATGAATCCCCGAAGGGTACGGTAGAGTGTATATCTAATAATGTTTGTAATAGATAGATAGACAGAAATAAATAGAATATGTTTTATTTGTACACCAAAATTGTAATACAGCTCTTTTACAATATTGAGATTTCTATGGGTACTATAGTGGTATCTTAAGACAACCTAAGATGTATTTTTGTAAATCATTTTATCAAAACGCTCACCTTCTCTGTATGAGAAGAGGCCTTTGCCCTGCAGTGGAACAGTAACAGTGTGTTAAAATTTTATTAATATTCTCTATCTAAGTTTCCCTAGCCTGACCTTTACGAACCACAATATCTTGGAAGTATCCCCTAGTAATCCCAACATCAACCACTACGTCACCCCCTGAGATCTGTTCCTAACATCATGGTCTTAAACAGACGTCCCAAAAATAACTTAGTATTATTCAAGCGTTCAAAGACGTTTTTATTTACAAAGAATGCTACAGTAACCGATTCGTAACAAAAGAAAAATACATCTTGTTTTGTACCAACAAAACAGGCAGCCATTTGTCGTACTTAAAACGCTAAATATCAATCACAATCTTTTCTCAGAAACATTCAGAAACAGTTTCAGAATTCAAATTTTGGAAATAAGAACGTGTCAGACACTACTTTCATGACAGAATTTGACAGATTTTGTGGCTTGAGTTTGATGAATGCTCAACGTCAAATTCTTTAAGAAATCGGGGGTCAGTGTCGTAAATGAAGGCAAATTTAAAATTTGGACAGATTGACGAAGCGACTGGAATGCGAATGTTCTTAAAAATACTGGAATTTGCCCCCAGATGAATAATATTCATCATAAGAAAGTTGTAATACCCTCAAATATGAGGATTGACTTTATACTCAAATTTCGGCTAGTTTGTTGAAAAATTTAGTAAGAACAGCAGGGGATCACCTGCTGTGTGATCAATCAGTATCAATCAAGAAGTATCATATATGATTAATGAACTCAGAAATAAAAAATGAAGTTTTAACTAAGGTTTTGCCCGCGGTTTTCTCCTATTGGGCCAGCGACCCGTCGGGTTTCAGCAGTGGTGGTAGTGAGGGACGGCAGAAGTTCGACTCGACTGACTTAGCCAGGGACCAAAACGCTTTACTACCTGCTGGGTAAGAAGCAAGTTTGGCCTCTATTCGGCCAATGTGGTTGAACCGAGCCCTTCGCAAAACCATCTTGCAGGACTTGGCAGCCCTGTTGAAGGCCCTCTCCTTCTGATCCACATCACTCGCTTTGCGCGATCGAGCGTCGAACCATGCCAGGTACGCCTCATGCTTAAGCGCGTCGGCACGATGATATTCGGCGCCGAACCATGGCCGGTCAGCGCTGGACATTGTTACGTCAGAGAACGGAATGTAGTACTCCATTCCCTGACGCAACACATCCGTCACGGCGTCCGCGCACGTAGAAGGATCAGCTGAAGAAGAACAAGTAGGCTGCCAAGGATAGCATGCGAAGAAAGATCCCATCCATCCCAATCTGCTGACCTGTACCGCCAAACCCGCCGGGTGCCTCTTGGGCTGGGATAGGGTGGGGAGTAGATGGACACAGCCTTCACCAGATAGTATTGGTCTGGATCTGTTGTCAGCAGATGGTCCAAGCAATTAGCCGTATGCGAGTCAACGTCCGGTACCCTCGTTACTCCCTGGACCAGCTGGCTTAGGTTTAGCGCAAGCGAAAGCTTACGCATCTCCCGTCTAGCATGATCAGTGCACTGGTATGGGAACAACCACTCCTGGTGGTGGGCATTAAAGTCCCCCAGTAGCACTAATTGGGCCGAAGGGTACCGCTGCTGTGCTTTGCCAGCAGCCTCACTGAGGTTCTCTGTTGAGGTAGCCTGCTTGTCTCCTGATCTCCGCCGTGCAAACGGTAGACACGGGCGTAGATAATTTTATCCAGACCTACAGGGTTGAGAATCATGGGTCCTCAAGGTTACGGAGACGCCGATAGTAAGTATCGTCACGGGCGTACAAACACACACCCGCACGCGGTTTAAAATTGTGCTCCAGGGTAAACCCTGGGTGAGATAATTACGAGACGTCTGACGAACTCTCTATCTGCGTCTCCGTAAGGAAAAACCGCGCTGGTTTCTCAGCCTCCAGGTGGTAGTGGACTGCAGAGAGATTTGAGTGCAGACCTCGAATGTTGGTGAGGTGCACTTTCTGGGGGAGGGGGTGCAACCGCTGTTTTAGTCCAATATTATTTTTCCTATTTATAATGAAAGTATTATAAGTAAGTATCCTATCCCAATCGGCAATACAGTCTATCTGTTAAACAATTTTAGTAATCAGATAAGTACTGCCAAAGGTTTTTTTTAAAGGTGCTGCTCCACACTAGGAATTTCTGCTGTATCGTGGGTGCGTTTACAAACATATAAACTCACATACACAAACACCCAGAGCAGGAATAACTATCTGTAGGTCATACAAATATTTGTTCCGTGCGGGCGAACCCGCACACGCAGCGCAGCAGGCGATCGCTCAACCACTGCGCCAACAATGCGCCCGATGCGTGCGGGATTACTTCCTGTAAACAAACATCTATAATATTATGTTAGTTTAGATTAATGTCTTCTGTATGTTATTTAAGTAACTAACTTTTCAGTTACTTACAAGTGTTAGTGAGGCATTTGGTTTTTCATCAGCCCCAAGTCTGGATTTATAAATGGATTTTGAAACAAAGCACGCCCTTAATTACACGGAACTTATAACAATTTTGTGAATTATTGTGGCCACAGGACCGTATACACTTCAATGGAAATCTGTAGGTACTGTGTATATAAATAAATGTCTATAGGCATAATGCAGATAAATTACCATAGGTAATTATATAGTTCATTTACCAAAATAATCATCGAAATTACCTCTAACCGAGCATTGAATACGAATCGCACGCGGATCACGTTGAAATGATTAAAAGCTGAATCGAACCATCACATTACCTAATTACGTAGCCTCAATGACGTTTAAAGTTGAACACATTAGACGATTTCTATAACCCATCATTGTAATCGGTCAACCATAATGTCGTTCAACTCCTTGGGCAACTTGTATAGTTATTTATAGAACTTAAACTAAACAGTTCATCGTTTTATTTCACCAGCTGATCAAAATAATCGAAAACAATATTATAAAGATGTATTTTTTATGATAAGGTGATCTCTGATGATTCGGTTCCTGAAATTCTGTCACTGATATAAAATGATTTTATCACTGAGTGCTATAGAATACGCGAGCGAAGCTGCGATAAAAACTAATTTAGTATGAATAAAGTTACATGCTACTCACGACTACAATACTTATCATTATTAGCTTAAACTTAAATAAGTAAATACGTACTACATAATAATACTACAGTGTACTACATAATCACTTACCATTGAACAGGACAACATGAATGAATGATATAGCCTTGTTTAGGAGTCCCACGACTCATAAAACGAGGTTATACCTACGTACTTTTGTTTAAAATAAAATTTTACACTCGTATTAGCTTGACAACCCCTAGGAAGTAATAACTCACTTGTGTCGTCGCGCGTCGCCGTAAAAATACAAAGTTAACAAACTTTCTTTATGAATATTAACGACACTTACTTGGAACATAAATATGTATTTAAAAAGTAAATTAGGTACTTAAATTCGCTTTGTTGTCTTAGTCCCGAGATAATGTTATTATATGACATTTATTTTGAACTTGACTGTGTGGTATGCAGCGTGAACAAACACTTAAAAAGCAGCCACATTATTAAACGGATGAAATATGATAGTATTGGTCTTTCTTTTGTATTAATCGCTCTCATGCTACACGATAATTAACTTCTAAGCTCACTCAACTATGAAACTAAGTAACAAAATAATTGTTTATGATTCGTACAAATACAAGTACAAAGTGTTTTAACTCCAGAGCTGTTTTACTCTGACAAACTAGTACTTATGTAAGTAGAAACTAAAACCCTGAAACAAACTGCTCCAACCAATTTCGTCATCTCATACTAATATCAAAACTCATCCACGCCAGGCTATCGACACGGCAGTATTACGCACATCTCGGCAAATACACGGTTTAATCTCGCCAGGGCTTAAACAAGGCTACTAGTCTCCCGGGCCTCATATGACATAACGTGACGAAAAGGCTCCGGCAGATCCCTTTAATTTAATACCCCTGCACGATCTAACGTTTCGCCGGCCGCGGACCAACTAATTCTACAGTGTTGCCATTCCGTAACATAAATCTTTGGGGTACACAACCTTTTTGGTGCGTTGGTTTTGCTCACGAATATTTCCGGGGTTAATAACTTTATAAGATTAGAGCTTACGTGGATTTTTTACTTGCGAAGCATGTGAGAAGATTAATTTAATTGAATATTCCGTAATGAAATTAGTAGATTTAGGCCGTGCCTTTTTGTGTCTGAGCCATTTTATTTACGAAGAACAAAAACCGATGTGAATGGTTTTTCTAGTTTAGCGAAGAATACACTGACGAACTGTGATTCGATTTTTTACTACTCCATGTGGAATTTCAATGAGGCTAATTAAACAAGTAAACGATTGAAAAAAAACTTATTTAGAATATTTCTAATTACTTTTTATCAAAGAACAGTTTAAACTTACATTTGCATCCGACGATGCATTACTATTTATTTACCAAACGACTTTGCTTGCATAGTGAGAACTGATTCCTGAATTCAGTCATATACTTTATTGAAGCTTTACTAAAGTTGGACATAATTTTAAAATTA
Source organism: Orthosia cruda (assembly GCA_964057195.1). Classification (NCBI taxonomy): domain Eukaryota; kingdom Metazoa; phylum Arthropoda; class Insecta; order Lepidoptera; family Noctuidae; genus Orthosia; species Orthosia cruda. Next base: position 19,612,804 of record OZ059837.1, read on the forward strand.
GAGCAATCTTCTCCATTGAGCTTTGACACTCAAAGCCTCCGAGAATACACGAAAGATAAAACTTCTATCAACGGGGGAGACTCGGAATTATTTCACTTTACGACCTACTTCGTCATCTTGTACTAGCCTCCCTTAAACGGCTACTTTTTCTTTAAGTTCAGCAAAAGACCTTTTGAATATTTTATTCTTGTTTTATCTTTTGTATTATTGGCTAGAACAACCGGAATTTGTCTGTACTCCCACAGTTGTTTCTTTTATATACTAGTAAAAATAACTATGAAATATTTTTCAACTCCGGGAAGCTTATTCTGATTTGAACAAGAAATAAGTATTGTGAGTTTTTCCTCTGTTTAGAATAGCTTCAAAATTATTTTAAAATAGCTTCTAGATTATTTTTGAAAACGTATCCTATTTTTAATACATAAATAAAATTTTAAAAATGGGGTTATATTTCTCTACGTCCGGTCAAAGACCTTCACAGTAAATTCAAAGATTGAAACGTGTATTTATCATCAGTTTAGTTCATGTTTAAGTGTTGGTATGTACAATCATTTCGGAAATACATGTAGAATTATAGGGTTTATCAGACGTTCGGTCCAATGCCCACTCTACTTACTAGTTAACTTAGCAATCAATAGAACTATCTAAAAATTCTATTTACTCGAGGTTTGTTTTAATCTCTAAACTAAGAAGCCTTAAACTTTATCCCATCTTATAAAACTCTTTTCGTTTCCCACTCCCTTCTCTGTCCATGCAGTACGATACCTAAAATCCGTGACTCTCAAAATGTATCTCAGTACAAAAAACAAGTCAAAGAACATATTATCTCTCAACCATCTTGTAATTTTGTATATGTTATATATGTATTTTTATCTTCTATACTTATATTTCGTTATGGTATAGGCGAAATTTATATATAACTAGATTTTGCCCGCGGCTTCGCTCGCGTGGAATTTGGTCTGCCATATAAAGTTTCGTGACAAATCTTTTTTTTTAATTTTTTTTTTAACTGTACATTCTACTCTTTTTCGAAATTTCAGATATCTAACTTCAAAACTGATGGACACCGACGCGTCATTGCTTGGATCACAACACCCCGCCCCCGCTCCCCCGCTTTACCCACCGCGCGTATTTATGTCGCTCGAGCTCCATTCAAGTCAATCTTATCGTGATAACTTTTAAACTATGCGTTCAAATTACTTAGTGTAAAAGACAGAGTTTATCTGCATTAAATATTGAAACAAATATGTCGATTTTCAAAAGAGTTTGATAAAATTCTAAAATGTACATTGTAAAAAGTATCAAATTTAATTGTATTTAAGGTTCACTATTTTAGTACGTGGCTTCCTCATAAAAGGTAGATATGCTATCGCGTACTTTTATTTAGAACTATTTAAGACAAATAAAACTTAGACTGGCAAATTCCACAAGAACAGGCTGGTTTCGTCAAAGGTAAAGGGACTCGAGAACAAATTCTGAACATTCGCCAACTAATTGAGAAGTCCTACGAATATAACACCCCTATCATCATGTGTTTTATTGACTACAGCAAGGCTTTTGACTGCGTGATTTGGTCGGCTCTGTGGAAGATCCTGGAAGAACTTGGAGTACCCAAACATCTGGTGGCTCTCATCCAATCTCTTTATCGGTCCAATCAGGGTGTGGTAAAGGTTGACAAAACAATATCTGGGCCTTTCAACATCGGCAAGGGTGTAAGGCAGGGTTGCATTCTGTCTCCTATTCTTTTTAATATTTATGGAGAGTACATCATCAGACGAACTTGTGAAGACTGGGAGGGTGGGGTCACAATCGGTGGCACCAAATTAACTAACCTGCGTTATGCAGATGACACTACACTTCTAGCTTCGAATGAAACCGAGATGGTAGACCTCCTTAACATAATGGAAACAATCAGTTTGGAGCTGGGCCTCAGAATAAATCATGCCAAAACCAAACTTATGGTGGTGGATCGCGCAAACCTTCTCCAGTTTACAGGTGCTCTGGCACTGGAAACGGTAAGCGACTTCATCAACCTAGGTGCAAGCATCAGCAACATGGGGTCCAGTGAGAAGGATATAAGGAGGCGTATAGGGATGGCCAAAAATGCAATGTCCCAATTGCAGAAAATATGGAGAGACCAAAATATTTCACGTAAGACGAAAGTGAAATTGGTCAATTCCCTAGTGTTCTCAATCTTCAGTTACGGGGCCGAAACGTGGATTTTAAAGAAAGCTGACCGTGACCGCATAGATGCGTTTGAGATGTGGTGCTGTAGAAAGATGATAAAAATCCCTTGGACGGTCCAACGAACAGAATATCAAGATGGTCACATCGCCAGAACGGTCCGCGAACTGAATATCAAGATCAGACTGTCCACGATCTGCCTTCGTAAGATATTGGAGTTCCAAAGAACTCCAATATCTTACGAAGGCAGATCGTGGACATCGCCAGAAAGGATGGAAACAACCTAGAAAAACTGATGGTTACTGGCAAGATTGAAGGGACACGTTCTAGAGGTCGCAGTCCAATAAGATGGTCAGACCAAGTCCGCACATCGTTGAACACCAAACTGCACGATGCTCTCCACGACGCAAAAGACAGGCATAGGTGGCGCAAATTAGTGAAGGAAAAGTTACTTCCACGACAACAGGGGAATCACGACCCTCAGTAATGAGGAACACGACGCGAGGAGGAGGAGGAAGACAAATAATCCTACGGTACATTATATTTGTGTATCTCCAACGGTTTAGGCAGCACACGCGAAGATAGCTCTCAGAGGGCAGAATTTTTTCTGACTTACTTGATATTTATCGTTATATTATGACCAAATTACAAAACATCATTACAAATTGTAGCCTATGTGTTATTCTGTCAATATTATATGTACCGGCTATTATCTCGCGCGAGAGCCCGCGTGTATGAAATACATTGCTCTCGCGTACTGAGTTCAATCATGAAGTATTTTGTTTAAATCTCTATGACAGCGTTTCCTCGGGCTCTCGCGCGAGCGATAAAATGCGGTCAATACTTTATGTACATTTTTAGATTGGCTGCTTCCCTGCGTAAATGTGACTAAAGACTCAACACTTATGCACTCACAAGCTAAATAATTTCACTAACGTTTGTATACTCTTAACAGGTATACAAACGTTAGTGAAGCAGACAAAAAAAGAAGCCTCTTATAGTACATTACTGCAGCGGCCAGCAAAAGAGGCATTGATGGACGAACGTGTAAATGTAAGTCACATACGTAAGTCCATCAATGCCTAGTTGTGGCCAAGGCTTGTATAGTGCTTTTCTCAAATAATGCGCGGAAAGTAAAACTAAGTATTACCTAGAACTCATTTTGTCAAAATCAATAATGATTAACAAGAATTGTTCCCACGTTAAAGTATTCTTTTGTTTTTTTTTTCAATAAACAGCGTTCTATTTGCAAGCCAGTTCGAAACAAAAAAAAAACCTTTGATAATTCACCGATAATTTTTTCGGAGTAAAAATTCGTTCCATTTTTAAATTACACGACAGATATGAGTTTAGTACGTAATTTATTTGGCCGCTGAACACGACAGATATGGATTTTCATACAACTTTTGCCGGCCGCCGCTCGCATGTATATGGCCAGTACAGCAATTTCGATTATCTCGAAGAAGTTTGTCAAAATAATGCTCACATTTCCAAGCATGTTTGAGATTTTTTAAATTAAGTACATGGTTCGGGGAGGCGATGTAAGTAAGTGTGCAATAGAACAATATTTTATGCTAAATAAATAAATAAATTTCTTGCCACTTCATTAGTTTCCACGCTGGAAGTAAGCCAGGTTTACTTAGGACTTCAGAGTCAGCGTTTGGCTTTGATATTCTTATGCAAAGCATACAGGACGGTTAGTACTGAGGCCTTACCGGTACTTGCTGGCGTACTTCCGGTCGACCTTGAAGTGCAGCGACGTGCTACAATGTACTATTCCGCAAAAGAGACCATGGACGCGGACTTTTTAACGCGGAGTGACCGTGCCAAAATCTCTAGATTATTTAAACCACATATTGACGTCTGGGAGGAACTTTTATCCGAATGGCAATGTAGGTGGGATAATTCCATCAAGGGCCGACACCTCCACCAATTCTTTCCATCCGTTGCTGGCTGGCCAGGACGTGGCTGGAGGTGGATCACTGTGTTGCCCAATTTCTCACAGGGCATGGTAACTTTAAAAGTAAATTATTTTCCTTCAAGCTTGTTGCCTCGCCATTATGTCAGTGTTCTACATCTGACTGTGAATATATACAATCTGCACATCATATCTTATGGGAGTGTATTCTTTGGCAGAATGAACGCAATACTGTGTTGAATAATGTACAGGCTGTATCAGGAGCCGTTTACTATACGGACCTTGTGGAAACTAGAACAAATTTCCGTGCGTTCAAGCGCTTTTGCCATACCTATAATTGGAATCAAATATAACAGCTCACAATGTTAGGACCCATTAATATTAATGCAAATTTTTATCCGTGGTGCTTGGCAACTGGGCTTATCCCAGTTGTAAACGACCCTTTGTGCCTATTGGTCTTGTTTGTTCTGTCTCCTGCTTGATATGGAGGGAAGTGGAAATTTGTGTTTTTCTTACTCCTCCATTTTCTTTTCTGATTAATTTCGTTGCGGGATCCAAGACAGTTAAATTCATTCTCCGGGACTTCGTCGAGCTTCATTGCCTCGGCGCTTTTCTGGTGGTCGCCACTGTTGATTCTGGCTTTCAGGAGTTGCAGTGGTTTGGGAATAGTGCGGTGGGATTGTCCAAATAAAAAAAAAAAAAAAAAAGCCAGGCTAGTAGGTGAAAGGCTTGTGAAGAAACTGTACTTCACATTCATTTAACAAGACAGTTGTGTGGCTCAATTAATCGTTAATTGAGGAACCTTGACAGTTATTCAATGAAATTGGGCACGTTGAACCTAGGTACATGTTTTTACTTACCAAGTTTTATATGCTAGATATTCAGTATATAAGGATTTTAATAAGTTAATCAGTTTCTGAAACTAAAAAATGATAATAATCGTCATTCAAAATCAAAAAAAATATGCCTTTTGTAGAACAAAATTGCCGTGTTATTTACCTATCAATAGACGGTATTATTCAAGTTATTTTATTTGTGTTGTAGCGAGCTCTGCACCCATTAAACAAACCCAAATGCAAACTTTTTGCAAAAAAACTAAAAAGCTCACGTGACTTTAAATTAATAATCTCGATCAACACCGACCGCTTATTTTTAAACAAAACAAGCCTAAAGACTAATTTCAGAAATCTACAGATCAACTCAAACAATAAATACACAGTTAAACCTAATGAAACAACAGAAACCAAGAAAAATACAAAAAAGGACCGATTCTTTCGCACACAAAGCTTCAGACAAAGGGATCTAACAACCTGCAGACTCACTAATTCGCCCCAACAATTTGTTAACTTCCCCGGTTACCTCACTCGCCCCCAAATAGAAGAATAATTCGACCCGGCTCCATTTAATTCGTATAATTATTGTCCTGTCCCAGCTATCGGACGTAATGTGGAGGTAATTCATTCACGAATCGAATGTACTAATGGTGTTCATTTGCTTTTGTTTGCAGTTGAGAATAATGTTATAGTTTATGTAAGCATGAAGCGTTGACAGTTGTCGTTGTAATGATTGATCAGTTTAAACTCATGTTAACTCATGTTTTTCTGGCTGGGTCTGCAGGGTAACTGCTTTAAGCAACAAAAGCTTCTTATACTTATCTCACCTTTTCAATCCTTATGGGAACTCAGCTTTTATATCTACTAGAGCAAGATGGATACGTTTGTTCTAGATAAATAACACAGCAAGATACTGTAAACCGTGCGTTACTATCTAGGTTTAAGTTTCGGGCAAAATTCTGATGACAACAAATAACTAAGTAACTGTTGAAATACAAATAAAATTACATATTCGACTCTCTTTGTATGAAACAACCCTGCACGTTCTCTACTAATACCCCAGTTCGCACCTAAGTTGAATGTATTGTGTCGCCATTTAATAACAACGTTTCATCCAAGACCAAAGTTTTAGAAACATTTGCTACGCCAAAGCGCCAAAATGCCCCCACATGTATTATGCAATCATAAATTATTCACCATTTTCAGGCAAATTTAATTCAATCAATACTAGAATAATGATAATTATACCTCTATCCAACGTGCTATTATGCCATTCTATAAACTTAAATAAGTTAAACAAAGCTCCCGTTTGTATGCTAATGTATTACTACACACTTTATTTATGGTAACGCCGCAGCCAGATGCCCGCGGCGTTACCATAAATAAAGTATTTAAATATTCCAAAACAAGGACTAGCGGCGATGTCCCCGTACGTCACGGCCTTGACCGTCTAACCCTCTTAATTAAAGCAAATAGTTGCACGAAGCTAATTATTAAGGTACAGTCACATTATACAGCGGTCATAAAAACTGTCTGTTTGGTGGAGTTATAACAGTTCGGCGGCGACCAGCCCCGGCCAAGGACAACCATCAGAGGCCACCCTAGGCCACGCAATCCGGACACGCCAAACGTCAATGTCGTACATGCAAATATAGACGTAACGACAGAAACACAACATGCTCACTATTGCGTGTTCGAGAAACTGCCAAAGTTTTTTATTGTTTCGTATAACCAAAAGGCGAACGTGTCCTTGGAGTTTATATTCTTTTATTTTGTCGTGTCGTATTTATATTAATATCGCACCTAATTACAGAGCTTAGCGACAACCGAACAAGGTTATTAAAATTATCCAATTGTAGGCCAAAAATAAAGTTGAACTCTTTCGTTTTTGTTTTATTAGCTTAATTGAAACGGGTAATTTAAGCAATGGCAATCAAATAAATGTCAACCGTCTTTTTCAAGTAACATTAATTAATTTGATTACTACCTACGACAGTCACCGTACGCTTTGCACTGAATCTTGTATTGCCAATTTTAATCTTATATTCATAAGCTTTCTAAATCCATAAATTGCCACAATCAATATTATATAGCGTTGCAAATTAAATATCAATATTATCCTTACTCGTACAAAAAACATATAACATTTCTAAGAAAATTAAGAATGATTCATGTGTAACAGGAAGTCTCCTCATCAAGATAATAATTCATTATGTTAGAACAACAACAATTTATTACGAAGACAACCACTGTCAGACATAGTCGCGGTGCGTGTGTACTTCTCTTAATGAAATTCTCATGTGTTAAGAAATCTAAGCAAGTGACGCTGACATCAAAGCGTTGAGCACTGAGGTCACATCTGTGCCGTCGTGGAAATTACGTGGAAATATATTAAGCTCACGAACAAAAAGCATTTTGTGGGATAAACAAACCATAGACGCAAATAAGGAAAGTGAAGGCGCTTATTCTTATTTACATTATGCCACTTTGGTTAAAATGCTAACGAAACTTCGTCGACGAAATTGGCGTAAATTACTCGATTACGATGGACACAACCCACATTATACGAAATGGCTTTATATCACGAGGTTTTGATACATCTTTTTTACGGAGTAAAGTATGTTTAACCCCGTGGGATGAACGATATTCATATACTTTGCCCAAAATAAATCTGAAGTCTCTTAAAATAGAACTGTATTTTTCCCTCTGTGATATGGTAATGGAAAGCGGTATAAGTGAAAATAACATTGAAATTGATTCAACCTTTCCACAAGTAGCAGACTATTATTCATACAAGTTTTCGTGGCTTGAATTAGCGGTGAATTTGTAAAGAATGGAGCGAAGTGAATTCAATACTTTCCGCGCTCGGGTAGTAGAAAAGCAATTCTTCACTGTGAAACAAACGTGTTCCGCTGTGGGAAAATTCAAAGAAAGATAATAAATCAAGTCCCCGTTAGTATTGCGGACTATAATTAGCCGGCACTCAATTAAAAAGCATATTCATATTCTTTATTGTACACAAAATATACAGTTAAAATACAAAAGGAAAACTTATGTACACAGGCGAGCTTAACCCATAATTGGGTACTCTGACAGCAAACCTCAGTGCTAAAGAGTGATTTACAAAATTAGGACAGTTAACAAAAGTGCACAACAAATATTAAAAACATTTGAAATCTTTTTGAAGCATGTGTTTACCGACGGCGGCGCTCGGTCCGTGTTACAACAATTTACAGCACTTTTAATTAGTTTTATTTTACTCAAACAAATAGAGCCGTGCATGAGTCGCGCGAGGAGACATTACTCCCGGCATGGCGGCGTGGCGGAGCTCAACATAAAGAGAACATTCCTTTTGTTTTCCGCTAAAATTTTATGGTTTTAATTAAATGCACTAGTTTTTGTTAGCTTTGCGTTCACTGTAATGCAGATTTGTGACTTTTAATACTGTGAAGGTTGAGTTAAGTTTTTTCTTAATCCTCTACCCCTTAAAGCGTATAAAGTTTGCTTAACCATGTTATCAGCTTGTAGATAATTAAACGTTTCAGAGTGTGTGAAAAATTACGACTGCGCATAAATTTGCGACAAAAAACCTCGTCTACCTAATGACTTTAGTTTAATATTAAGTAATTCTCTCGCGTAGCTACATGTAAATATAAAGGTTAATGCCAAAACTTGTAATAGTTCAATTTGGCTCCAGGCGGGTTGATAGCGGCACTATCCGGGTGACAGGTGAACGATGGCATGGAGCAATTTAATACTTGGCTGCCATTTTGTTCGGATAGAGTAATTCCAATGACAAAGCAGTATCTGGCCGGAGTGTGGCCCTCATTACCTGGAGGGGTCCCGAGGAATGGTGTAATTTTAAAGCACTAACATGAATACGGTGCTTCATCAAGCCGCGAGATAAAAGGGTGATGTTGTTAGCGCAATTAATCTTAGCTTGAGGTGTGAGACAAAGGAGTTTACTTTGCTTAACTGAATAAATGTGAAGCGTGTTTTACGGTGTATCCGCCAGATTTATTGAATAGCTGGCAGGATGTAGGATTAGCAATCTGATTAGACAAAGGATTTATTCCGGAATTTCAGTTTTTTATGGGTTTTATGAATTCTAATTTGATTATTTTATTTATTTGACAACATTATTTGACAATGTAGCTTGGTAACTATGAGTGATTTTAGTAAAGTTATTGACGTCATAATTCACGATGATCACGATTAATGTTCGTAGAATAATGGTTTAGGTAAAATTAAGATTGAAAACCGGCTAAGTGCGAGTCGGACTCGCGCACTTAGGCTTTTGTAAAATTATCGCTAAAACGGCAAAAAAAAACACGTTTGCTGTATGGAAGCCCTATTTAAATATTTATTTTATAATGTTTTTTGTATTTGTTGTTATAGCGACAATATGTCTACTATCACTATACTGTCTAGCTATCACGTTTCATGAGATACAGCCTGGTGACAGACAGACAGACAGTGGAGTCTTAGTAACAGGGTCCCATTTTTACCCTTTGGGTACGGAACCCTAAAAATCAAAAGTTGATTTATTACTGCTCAATACAAGTAGTTGCTAACCACGCTATTAAAAATATGATCCACAAAGTGACCTTTCCAAAGCTCTTGGCCCTAACTTGATATTTCATTAAAGTAAATGGAGATATAAATCACACGATTTAATTCCCTCGCGAATAAAATATAAAAGTCGCGAAACCAACAGTTTGGAAAAAGAGCTTCTTCCTTTAGTGTGAAAAAACCGGAAGAAACTCGGCGCAGCGGTCTCTTTGTATCTTTCAAGTTTCGGACTATTTAGTTGCTCTCGTAACTATTTTATTTTTGGTTGGAGTTAGCAATAAATGTACCGTAGTTTCGCTATGAAAAACGGGATGGGAGAAGTGTGACAAGATTTTATTTACGGGTTAAACTCGCCCGCATTTTCTTTTGATGAAAAAAGTGGTATAGGTATGTTTATTTTAGTAATGTACATAGTTGCTATCTGAACTCTTATCGCTGGTTACTACGTAATTTCCGTAAATTGGCTACGAAATTTTTACGTTTCTTATTATTTTACGCTAGTGAAAATCGTTAAAAGCCTATTTTATCCTAACACTAGTCATGGTGGCCCAGTGGCTAAGATCTCACCTCTCGTGCTAGAGGTCGTGGGTTCAAATCATACGAAATTACAAATAAAAAACTTGTGCTCTCTAAGTTTATCTTGCATATCACAGACAACGGTGAAGGAAAACATCGTGCGGAAACCTGGACTTATCATAGTTAATATGAGCCTGAAATCGCCAACTCGCATTGAGCAAGCGTGGTGATCAATGCTCGTGCCTTCTCTGTATGAGAAGAGGCCTTTGCCCTGCAGTGGGACAGTTACAGTATAGTTTCGTAAAACAAAACCCTTTTTTTAGCCTAACCTCTTGTTTCATCATCAGCATTTTTATATGTTATCACTGCTGCGACACAGGCCTCCTCTCTGTGAGAGGGAATGGGCCGTAATATACCACGCAGGCCTTGTGCGGGTTGGTAGATGTCACATATCTTAGATTTTTTGGTCCGAAGACGATGTTTTCCTTCACCGTTTTGAGAGCAGTGGTGATGAAATAATTTACACAAAGTAAAGTGCCTGCCTGGGTTCGAAACCACGACTTACAACTTGTTAGTTGCGGCCGTTACTACTGGGCCACCACTGCTCTCTTGTTTATGATAAGGAATTATATCAAAGCACAAAAATTAAGCGCAGGTTAAGTGATGTGATTGGCTGTTGAAAATTCATCACAGCATCTAACGCGCGTTTGACAATTTGTCACATTAATTTTGCGACAAATCACTTATGGCAAAATTAATGTCGTTCCGGGAACTTGGCCAAAGTCTGGAACTATTAATAAACTAGCTTCGGCCAGCGGCTTCGCCCGCGTGTTTTTCGAAAATTATTCCAAGGGAACATTTTCCCGGGAAAAAAATATTCTATGTGCTATTCCAGACTATAATCTATCTCTGTGCCAAATTTCATCCAATTCCGTCCAGCCGTTTGAGCGTCAAGAATTAACAAACATACAAACACACACTCACACACTTATAATCTTTCGCCTTTATAATATTAGTTTGATACCATGGATACGTTAGCTCCGATGTACATTCCATACATATAGGAACCGATACACCGCCGCCCCGTTAACCCGAGAGATAATAGTTGGATATAATTTTAGTGTAAGTTGTAGTATGTACTCGGTAGTTGGCGGGCATCCGAGGCACGTAGCACCTTGCTGACAGAGGGTGCTCCAGTTAAACTGGTCCGCGATAACTTCGGCCTAACTGCTCTCGCGTCAAGTGCGCGCCGTCTTGTACCAATGGCACTTCAGATTTGGCTTTTGTGTACAACATGAGATAATGACCGTTGCTTCTGCGAGTTCTGTGTGAGTTTATTTCCTTTGTCAGCCTTATCGGCTTGTTAATATGTTAATATGTTTTCATTATTAAGTTAATCCAAACATTTCATAATAGGAAAACTTCATTAACGTTATGTTTGCAAAAAAACAACAGCCTTGTCGCATGACGTGTTTCGTTTATTTTCTTTATTTTGTAGCGACCGACTGAAATATTGGTGCCTCATATTTTCCTAGAACGTCGCTGTTTGGCGAGACAACTGTCATACAAACTGACTTCTATAAAAGAAAACCATTTTCTTTCCCGTTTCTTTGCAAGCAAGAATTTCATTCAGTAAATAACGCGTCTAGTTAAGTGACGACTTATTTTTCTCGGTTCATAAATAGAGTAGAATTGTGACGTCAAACATTTCTTGTAACATTAAACCGACATTTTATGGATTCATAATAAATTAGTCGTATAGATTTATTAACCTCTGGCATATTCGGCTAGCTGAGACCTTTCTAGATCATGAAAAATTCACCAAATGATATTTAGGTTGCGTCACGATGAATACGTAGGAACCACTTCTAACTGTGAACAAACAAACGAATATACTTTATATTTCATGGGTTAGGTAAAGAAAGAAAATGACCTCATTCGTTAGACTATATAACCTTCTATATGTATGGGTATAAGGGAGGGTTTACACACCAGTCAAAGTACCGAACATGCACGTGTGTCCTACTTTCGTATGTTGCCAAACAAAACAGATTCCAAACTTACACTTTCGCAAATGTAAATATACATCTAGACTGTATCTACCTATAGGTAAGTGTAATTCACATGCAATAATTTACAATATCTTGTGTAGATCAATAAACATAGCAAAAATTCGGAAATGACTTTAAGTATGAAATTTACTAGCTCATGCTATCAGTTATCGCCAGCTTGAAAGGTCCTATATCTTAATACGGGACATGTCTACTCATGGCTACATTAAGTTTTTTGCATATGTAATGTTAGAAAGGCAGCAGGATTGTATTTGGCCATGCGTTATTCCAAATTAAGTATGTAAAAGAAAGAAACAAAGAAATGAAAATATTTATTTGCGACCGGCACAGGAGACACGAGAAATAATCATAAGATTAAACAATAATAAAAATAAAAACCCCATGCGAGACCAAAAAGGCTCCTATTATATATTGACATATTTTATCCTCAGACACAACTTTTTTTTGAACTGCCAGACTCGTACTAGCTAAGCATAGAATATTCGTTTATATATACTTTGTAGGCTTGCACTTGCTCACTATCTCAATTGACGATGTTAAGGGATAATGTGGTCGAGTGTAAAGCACGCTTGCCTAAAAGTACTCACTCTCATTATTATTCACTCTTCACATAGAGATCCCTAGGTTGAACTTACACTGAGAAAAAAACTTGATAACATTGATCAAAAAATTGTACATGCAAACATTTTTTTGATTAATGTTATCAAGTTTTTTGATCAAGCGATATCCAAAAAAGAAATAACACTGCGCTGATATTCTGATAGGGCCCATTGTTGATGCCACGGACACACTTACGGAAAATACTTAAATAATAAAATAAAATAGTATATATAAATAACAAAATAAATAGAATAAACACAGAAGGTGAGTCAAAGTTTTTTTAATTATATGTAAGTATAATACAAATATATAAATAAAATATATTAAATGTAGGTAGACCTATGTAGACCGATGTCCGCGATGCTTGGTGATCATTTGTCATGTGTATCTACTACTTAATTCATCGACAAGTTATGTATTGCTTCTGAATACTTTGATACCTTTAAATGATCTTCTTTGAACGCTAGACGGGACAGTTAGTTCTAAAACGCCAGAGGCAAGACAACTCCCATACATTTATATTGCTTCCTTCCCTACAAAGTTTGCCTTGTTCTCAGAGCATCTTAAACGGATAGAGATATGCCATCCTTCCTTCAAAGCCGGATTACTCCGTGTACATAAGTACTATACACAACTTTACTACTACATATTATCTAACCTAATATTATAAAGAGGTAAAGCTAATTGTTTGTACAAGTTAAATAACCTCTGGAAGTACTGATCCAGTTATCTTTCGCTGAAGGCTGCAGGTTACTTTGATTGCGAATAAACATTATGTGATAAGCCAGGGAGGCAAAGCCGTGGGAAAAAGTTAGTTAGCAACATACACAACTAAAAGGCTGATTTTTACAATACGACCTAAGGCAGCTGTAGATCCACAACTGTTTTAAACGCTCCGTGCCAAAGGATAATAGATATACAACAAAGAAGTTTATCTGAAACAAAAGAGAGGGTAGTAATACACATACAGATGGATCATGCAATGTTGGAACAACATCTAATACCGAGAAACAATCTTTAGTTTGAGTTTACATTTCTTGAGAGCCAGACGTATTTGTGTAGCTGATTCCTGCGCTTTCTCGACGTACCTTGTTCTTGTTCAGTTTTAAGATTTCTATTTTCTGCATTATTTCTATTTTCTGAACTACCAGAGTGCTTTTGTTTATTGTATAATTTAAAATAAGAATATTTGTTGTATTTACAGGCAATTTGCTCGCCGATAACTTTGATACAAAATTTTCCTCGTGGCATTGCAAAATATTGATTTGAACTATCTTTAACCTGCTACAAAGTTTATTTTATTATGAATTGTGGAAATTGTGAAGAGTTTTGAAGAAATGTATTAAAGTATGGTCTGATGGAAGTGCAGTCTAGTTAGTAATTCAGATTTCAAATGGTATTATACAAGCATTATAATTTATGTACAAGCAGGTATAAAAGGGGGGGTGAGAGAACTTGGGCATCTATGAATTTGTCTGCATAGCTTTAAATGAAAATTATAGTCTACAAGTTTCATAGAAATAAAATCTGTAAACGAATCGACAATCTGAACATAGTGGTCTATCTAAACCTAAGTAGTTACATGAGGGCGCCTACCCGGATCATGAGGCGTAATTTGGGACAGCCCTATATCAAAAGAGGGCTATTAGCAAAATGTGGGTTTACTATTGAGAACAGTCATTAATTATTTAAGCACTCACAAGTGGACGGCCTTTCCATATACACCATAGTTCAAATTATAAATTATCGCGGCTAGGCGACATACAATCAAAATCTTCTCATATTCCACCTCTGAAATAAACGATACGATAGCAATTAACGTAGTAAAGGATAATTAATTTAAAATTCTGTACAAAGGTATACCACAGGGGGTGGGCCCTTTTCAGACGAATACCGAATATCAACGATTTTACCCGAAATTAATCGAATTGGAAGCGTAAAACGTAAACAAATACAGTACAACTATTTTCTGAATGTCCCGCGACCAATTTCGTGTTTTATCAGTCGTCGGCTTTCTATCAGTTGCCTTTTGCACTCTGTGAAGACCGGACGCTTTCAATCAACTTGGAAGTAAATAAAATTGTTAATACTCTATTAACTTAATCTAATTTATTTTTTGAATGGGAGAAAAGCTGCTGCGGTTAAAAAGGAAAATAGTTTTACCGTTCTATATAGTTCACACGTAAATCAAAACTAAACATAAATAAAGTATTTAGTTCTGACTTCTAATTTTTATACACGATAAATCACGATATTCGGAAATGCGATGATTACCGAGGGACACTAGGAAAATAGTTGTACTGTACCTTTTTGCAATATTGTGATTAGGCAAATCGGTTATACTTTACCATCTATTGTGTAGAAAATCGAGCTAGCGCTGTAAGAGCGGGTTCGCAAGTACACGAGACATTTAAATTAAATAATTAGTTGTGAAATTAGTAAATTAGCGTGGCTGGTAAAATACGAGAGTTGAACATCTGTTTTCGTTTTGCTCAAGTATCTCTGAGATGTTGGGTTTATTAGCTTAAGGGTTTTGATACAACTCCGCTTGGCAAGCGTTTCGATTGACGGGTTTCGTTTACTTATCAAAGATGTGGGCGAATCTGTCATTTGGTAAATGAGCAATACTGAATTTTAATGAGAACATCATCTGGAACTCTAAATTCTATTTCGAGCTCGCTTATTACACTTTAATTGCCCAGTAAAGATTGTGAAATGAGTAAACAAATAGTACCTAACATGCCCAAGTATAATTTAACGAGCTGACGTATAGACATCATGAGTTTATAATATAGAAGAACAATTTTCGTTTCGTAGCAGGCGTAGTCGTTGCTACTTGCTATAATAAGCGCAGCCAATCTGACATCTCGTAGCGAGGGTAGCGGTTGCTACTTCTCGTAGCAGCTGGAGTCGTTGCTACTTCACATAGTAAGCGAAGCCAATCTGACATCTTATAGCGAGTGTAGCGATTCCTAAGTTTCGTAGCAGGCGTAGTCGTTGCTACTTGCTATAGTAAGCAAAGCCAATCTGACACTCGTAGCGAGTGTAGCGGTTGCTACGGCTCATAACAGGCGTAGTCGTTGCTACTTCAGATAGTAAGCGAAGCCAATCTGCCATCTTGTAGCGAGTGTAGTGGTTGCTACGATTCGTAGCAGGCGTACTCGATGCTACTTGGTATAATAAGCGAAGCCAATCTGACATCTTGTAGCTAGTGTAGCCGTTGCTACGTTTCGTAGCAGGTGGAGTCGTTGCTACTTCACATAGTAAGCGAAGCCAATCTGACATCTTGTAGCGAGTGTAGCGGTTGTTACGTTTCGTAGCAGCCGTAGTCGTTGCTACTAGCTATAGTAAGCGAAGCCAATCTGACATCTCGTAGCGAGTGTAGCGGTTGCTGCGTCTCGTAACAGACGTAGTCGTTGCTACTTCACATAGTAAGCGAAGCCAATCAGAAATCTCGTAGCAAGCGTAGCTTTTGCTACATGTCACAGGGAGCATAGCCAAGACTACATCTCGTAGCAAGCGTTGTATCTACTGCATATCGTAGCAAGCGTAGCCAATCGCACATATTGTGTCAAACGTAGCTTAAAAATATTTTCGTAGCAAGCGCACTCTTGGCGACAAATGGCGACCGCGAACCGGAATTCGATACGTTGGAAGGCCTCCCACTAGGTAGACCGATGACCTGGTTAAGGTTGCGGGAAGGCGCTGGATGCAAGACGCACGGGATCGGTCAATGTGGCGACGCCTGGGGAAGGCCTATGTCCAGCAGTGGACGTCTTTCGGCTGAAATGATGATGATGATGAAGCGCACTCTTTACTGCATATCGCAGAAACCGTAGCCAATCTGATTTCTCGTAGCAAGCGTAGCTTTAAATACGTCTCGTATTACGCGTAGTCGTAGCAAGCGTCGTGTAGCAAGTGTAGACAATCCATAATCGTGTAAAAAGCGTAGCCAATTCAAAAATCGTGTAGCAAGCTTAGCCAATCCAATATCAGCTCGTAGCAAGCGTAGACTTTGCTAAATGTCACAGCAAGCGTGGCCAATCCGATATATCGCAGCAAGCGTACCCTGTACTGTATAACGTAGCCATCGTAGCTAATCCACCATCTCGTAGCAAGCGCAGCTTTTGCTACATATCGCCGCTGCAAGCATAGATAATTCGACATATCGTACGAAGTACGCAGCCTGTCGTATAACGTAGCAATCGAAGCTAATCTAACATCTCGTAGCAAACGTAACCATTGCTACATCTTGTAGCGAGCGTAGTTTTTAACCGTAGCTACATGAAGATGTATACTGTGAACATGACAAAAAAATAAGTTATTAAGTAAAAAGCCTACTCAATAATTTATCCAAGTAATTTATGCGGTTGGCATAGGTCCGCCATTGAGCTTTTGCGATTATTATTATCTTCCGTTAAATTTTTAATAGCATTGTTTAATGCCTTATGTTCAGATTGAAACTCTTCGAACTCCTAAGTGTGAAAATTTAAATAAGTTGTAAGCTCTATAAGGTAAATTCCCTTACTCACCAGCCAGCTCAGGGGTAGATGTTCGGGATGAGACTATTGCAGGGATAATTTCGCATGAGGGTCGACAGAAGTAAAAGTCTTTTTATTTGGTCAACTAGTTTAATAACACACTGGCATCACTGCAGCATCACAATTTAAAGGTATTACACGTTAAGTACACTTACTTGTGTATGGGATATAAAATACCCTTCAAACATAGTACCAGATGTATGATATCTCAATCAGAATCGTTCCTCTGTGCAGATGGCATCCAGTATCTCACCGGTCAAAATATCATGGGTATTCGGAGCCTGTTGTTGAATGCTATAGCTGTTACTTTTTGACGTCGTTGACCATGTTTATTCTTTATTATCTAATTTAAAATTAATCTTAACGAGGCAGCGCTTGCTGGCACATTATATTTTATATTTAGGGCTGTTTCCCTGTCACCTCCGAGTCATTTTAATTGTGGTTTATTTTCTTTTCTTAATAGGATTTTATTTCTGGACCAGATCCGTATCTATTAGCAATGGAAAAAGAAATGTCACTCTTGTCGGCCATAGACACTGAGCATTTTATTAACCAATAGAGACGTCATGTCTATATTTTCTTTGAAATGTATTTTATGTAGGAAATTGTGTGCTTGTTGAATTATATTAATACACACAATATCTTATAGGTTTTGTAAAGAATTTTAATAATTCCGCCCCGACCTCAACGCCATCTAGTACCAAAGTGCCTCAACCACCTAGTGACACACCCAGATGAAAGAATACACCTGATAATAAATACACCTGACACCAGATGTCGCTGAAAGGCGTTACGGAAATTTATTTGTTACAGTACATCTTACCCCGGTTAAAAAAAATTGATTTACATTTTTTTTTGAATTTACCATATTTCCATGCATATTGTGAATCTATCTTGCTCCCTAACAGAAATTGTGGCAGTCCAAGAAAATCTAATTCATATGAGAACTACCTACATAAAGTTTAAAAAAAAAACTAATAGTTTTATAAAAATAAAGTTCAAAACTTATTTCTCAAGTTTCTAAGTTTCTAATTATGTACAAAATGTACTAAATATTAGAACATTAGTAATAGTAAAAACTTTGATTGTTCTCATCTAAGACTAATTCGACATACTCAGTGATTGTCCCAAAACAGATAGCAATGAAAAGCATCCATATATCTAAACACAATCGCCAAGTAGTCAGTTTAAATGCTAGTTATGCCATTAACTAAGTTTATTTAAGTTAATGTTTGATTCATCAAGCATTTAAGTATGTTAAATGTTTAAGAGTCAGGTTATACTCAAAAGAGATTCAACCTTTTATCATTTCTAAGTTTAGACCAATAACTGATCAAGTTAAGTTTTATAAACAACAGAAACATTGCTTTTTTAAATCGGCAAGTGTTATAAGTATCAAGTTGTTCAAATGTATATAAGTAAATGTAGACAAGTACGAAATCAAGTTAAGATTCGCAACAGAAAGTAACATTGCCTTTTAAATCAGCAAATGTTACATTAAGTATCCATCCATTGTATAGATATAGGATAACACCTAAATCAAGTTAAGATTCGCAACGAAAAGTAAACCCGCCTTTTTAAACCAGCAAGGGTTACAGTGAGCACCTATCCGTTGTATAGATGTAGGTAAATGTCTACTTTAGTTAAGTTTTATAATTCAGAATACTACTAAGTTTTTGCATCATTGTGTTTCCTTTCATCCATCCATATACATACCCAGTTATTAAATGATTGTTAGCGATAAATTAATTTAGCAAAAAAATCCTTATACCCTATCAGCATTCATTCATCCCTTTCTTAATTAAATATTTGCACCTCCATTATTGAATTCCGTGCAAATATTCAATTATAAATATTTACACCTCCATTATTGAATTATGTGTAAATATTTTAACACAACAATGATTATAACTAGAGAATCTTCATATTTTACATTAATGTATTTAAATCAATTGAGGACCATTGTTAACATGGACACTTTTAGGCATTCCGTGTACAAGAAACACTAAAATTACACTATAACATTGTTTGTTGTAATCCGTATAGGAAACAACATAACATATCTACCATAGTGATCAGAGTATAATAAATACCACATTGTGTTTCTTTTAGTTGACACAGGAAAAAAAAAGACCTAATAAGTTTAAGCATTGTTCACATGTACAAATTTAGGTAATTTTGTGTACAAGAAACACTAGTATATCCATCACAGTATTGCTTGTTGCATTCCGTATAGGAAGAAATCAACATAACAATTAGAATATACTATAAAATTGTGCTTCTTCTAGTTGACACAGTAAAAACATCCTAATAAGTCACTATAAATTGTTTATTTTAAGATTGGGCGCCAGTGGGATCATAATTAAATAGTTATTATAGATGTCCCACATTTTCTTTTGGCATCAATATCTTCCAAAAGAATTTTGTAATTAAGTTATATTTATTTTTAGTATAAATAATTAAGTATGAAAATATTTATTAGAGAAATTTTCATTAAGTAATGTTTAAAGTGAGCTACAATACATATAATTGTTTACTATTGTTACCTCCTGAATTTCACTCTTTATTTAAATGAACAGCTCAGCAACAGGTTTCCGAACACAAGTGTACCTCATCAGACAACATATGTGCGGGATAATCCATCTCCTTGATGCTTCCACTATGATACAACTACACAGGGAACGATACTGCTTGCAGACCACATCTCCAGTTGCTTTATGATCTGTTGAAATATAATTACATTTAAGTATATGAACTAATTCTTCTTTATGAAAATAGTCAAATAAAGTTGTTTTATGCATGTTGAACAAAAACACTTTTTGTTCTAAATATACAAAACTAATTATCAGTTAAACAAAACATTCACTGGTGGAAAGGTATATAGTTTAAATAAACATGTGACTATAACCCCACTTTTAAATTTATATATAATGTTAAAGTTTTGTTTTTTTAGTATAAAGTAATGCTTTATGCATGTTGAACAAAACAATTGTTTGTTCCATTTATATATTTAAACCTAATTAACAGTTATAATAACGATGTTAAATTAGATTGTTTTAACAAAACATTTATCAGTGAAATGGTTTATAGTTTTTAAATAAAACATGTGACTATAACCGCACTTTTAAATTTTATATAAAGTTAATGTTTTGTTATTTTAAATTTTAAATTAAGCAATCATGAAGTTAACCTATAGTTTGGTTAAGTTCTTAAGTATTTAAGTTATAACTACTAGACACAAAATAAGTAATCAAGTATCACAATCAAACTACATGCGACACATTGGTCGTACAAATTGCAAGTTTGTCAAGTACCTCTATCAAGCTTCATGCCCCACGTTGGGCGCCAATTATAAGGTAAATTCCCTTACTCACCAGCCAGCTCAGGGGTAGATGTTTGGGATGAGACTATTGCAGGGATAATTTCGCATGAGGGTCGACAGAAGTAAAAGTCTTTTTATTTGGTCAACTAGTTTAATAACACACTGGCATCACTGCAGCATCACAATTTAAAGGTATTACACGTTAAGTACACTTACTTGTGTATGGGATATAAAATACCCTTCAAACATAGTACCAGATGTATGATATCTCAATCAGCATCGTTCCTCTGTGCAGATGGCATCCAGTATCTCACCGGTCAAAATATCATGGGTATTCGGAGCCTGTTGTTGAATGCTATAGCTGTTACTTTTTCACGTCGTTGACCATGTTTTATTCTTTATTATCTAATTTAAAATTAATCTTAACGAGCCAGCGCTTGCTGGCACATTATATTTATATTTAGGGCTGTTTCCCTGTCGCCTCCGAGTCATTTTAATTGTGGTTTATTTTCTTTTCTTAATAGGATTTTATTTCTGGACCAGCTCCGTATCCATTAGCAATGAAAAAAGAAATGTCACTCTTGTCGGCCATAGACACTGAGCATTTTATTAACCAATAGAGACGTCATGTCTATATTTTCTTTAAGTAATTATGTTTACCAGAAATTAATAACCTAGATATGTAGGAAATTGTGTGCTTGTTGAATTATATTAATACACACAATATCTAATAGGTTTTGTAAAGAATTTTAATAATTCCGACGGACCTCAACGCCATCTAGTACCAAAGTGCCTCAACCACCTAGTGACACACCCAGATGAAAGAATACACCTGATAATAAATACGCCTGACACCAGATGTCGCTGAAAGCCGTTACGGAAATTTATTTGTTACAGCTCTCTAATATCATGCTTTATAGGTTCAAGTTCCTTGTTGACGACGTTGAGTATGGTGATATTGATTTGCTGAAGCATGTAATGGAATTCCGCTTTCATAACCTCTTGGACAATGGCACGGACTTCCTCAGTGGTTACAATTGTCGCTTGAGGAGGAGAGTTCAAGGCTGATCTTTTATATTTATTATTGCCTCTGGTTGCTGAGATGTTCCGGTTTGGTGTGCCCTCAGTCTTGGAGGTTTTTGTATTACAACCCGAACATTTCCATTTACGATATCATCGATATCATTTACGGCATCAGCAGGAATTCCCGGGATAGACAAGCTCGCGAAATGGAATGACTTGTTGCAATTAATAAGGTCTTTGTTAACTTCGCAATAATAATTGACAGCACAGCATCCCCACGACCGTGATGTTGAAGCTATGACTTTTTTATAATTATATTTCAATGCTTATAATGCGCCCTCAAAATAGTACCCTCATCCATGCAGTTGGGTATGGTAGTTGCACTTCTGCACACCAATAAAGGCCTTCCCAGTTATGGTCCGAGTCTTGAAGCAAAAGCGCACGCCAAAAAAGGTCTGCGGTAGTTCTTGTCGACGACTTGTCACATTGCGGCACGGTGCTTACGATTGTAAGCGCCGTGCAAGATGCTTACGCGTTTCACCACGGCGCACTCTTCGATTGCGACTGACGGTAGGTCGAATTGTTTTTCTATTTTTGTCTATTTCATTAAGTCCAGATTATTTACAATACGCACTAGAACACCAAATTATTATTGATAGTCTATAGTTCAAGATATCTCTATGCGAACTGCACTTTTAACGGCACATCCAAACACAGTTTATACGTTTGTAAACGCACCCACAATACAAGAAGAAGTTCCTAGTGAGGGCAATGCTTACAAAAAAAACTGACCAATACTTTCATAACATTTTAATGCTCCCACATCTTGAGGATTAAATATTATCTTTTCATTTCTAACTTTAAAAGAAATGTTGAATTATACTGTTTTGTAATAACTCGACTTGTCGACTACAGAAAACCGCTACAGAGAAACAAAAATAAAACAAAGTAAAAAGCTTTAGTTATGTTAATTTTCTTAGTCAATATTTAAATTCCCCAAAAACATAAAATTACTGAGAGAAAAGAGTTTCAGATGACTTAGCAATTAAAAAATACAAAAGATTCGTGGGCAGAAAGTGGGCGAAGATTGATATTCATAATTGGTTACTACGAGTTTGAAACATTACCATGTTACTTGTGTTAGCTTGATGAAAATTAATGTGCTAATTAATTTAAAATAAATATTGCACATATTTTTAGTTATTTTGCGTTATTTAAATATAATATGTCTTGATTTCTACTAAAACGTTTCGGTTGTTTCGGAAGTTTGTATTAAAACAAATATTAATTATTGTTAAATCTATACCATAATACATATTTATTTTTGTGTATGTTGCAACTTATTCAAACTTTTTTTATAAATGGCTACGAACTGATGAAGCCAGAAAAGTAAATACATATTCGCTAACTAAACATAAACTCAAGAAAGTATTTATTTAAAAAAAATGGTTCTATTTAATTGTCAAGGTCGGTCAATAAAAGAGATTAAGTTTGCACATTCAAAAACGTAGGTAGATGGATCTCTATGGAGAAGAACTTGCAAATACTCTTTGGCACATTGTCTCAACTACAAATAAACTACTACCCCTTTCTTCCTTTGGGGATCATAAAATACTACTAAGCAAGAGATAGCGCATTATGTATCTGGGTACAAAGTATGGCTATGTAAATATCATAATGGAAAACCTTGTCATGTTAGGAATGAGTTTTTGTTTTGAAGAATTGAATCTTAAATAAACATAAAGTCATGCTGGTGTCGGTATCATGCCATTTTCTCAATGGCCAAACTTAATACTTAATTCCCGATTAGGGGATCGAATCCATGACTAACTTGTGACAGCAAAAACAATAAAGTGACAGCACCAAGAAAAAAAACAATACCTAATTATTAATGGCATCAATTTATAATGCACTTCAGTTGCTTCTGAAACAACCTACTCTTAAAGTATCTGTTGTTGGCAAATTTCTAATCGAATGCATGTCATCAACAGCATGTTAGGGTACAACCATCATTTAGATGTACCTAAATAATAAAATATTGGGGAAGGCTTATGTCCAGCAGTGACTCTTTCGTCTGAAATTACTAAAATATCAGAGAAAAATTCGTCTGCTTTATTGTTGTTTATTAACAAGAGATTAAGTTTATTTTAGACCTAGGTGCTGTCACTTTACAAAAACCATCGAAGCCGAAATAATTTTTTATACAATCTCAAACAACGAGCTGACTGAAGAAGCTCTCAGGTGTTAAGTATCGCATTAAAAGTAACAAAATGCCGAGAACCCACTACACTATCGTAAGGACAATTCACATTTAGCATTATCCCGGATTGCCGGCTTTAAGAACACCTAATTCTTAAGATTAAGACGTCTTTACAATTGGTTAAGTGTTACTTGGATATGTGTGAGGATATAGAGAGACGTTGAATTTGCAAGGAAATATTCACTAAGAAACGTGTCATGTGAATTTTTCTTAAGTAGATAATTTCGTACGGCAATGTGCATACGCATCAAACGTTTTGGGAATACTTTGATTATGCGTACAGCTAAGGAGTGGAATTCTCTGCAGGAGTCTGTATTTCTGGATAGCTACAACCTATATACGCATGCATCGGTTTTGCCTTATTTCAATGTCACATCTACCTCTCAATTCAATAATATTGACAGTTTGGGCTTCTGACTACCCATTACGACTGAAGATCTACCAATGAATGCGAGTTAACGTGCATTCCGAGCTACGAAGGAGCATTGGTATGTAATGCATCGTCACTCATCCACAGACCGAACTCGGCAAGTGATATATAAAAAACTAATTAAAATTTACTTTTCCTAAACTCTTAAGGCAAAGTTAGTCAGGTATTTAATGAAGCATTTTTTTTTCTTATCATTTGGCTAACTACTCGCGTATTAAATCCAAATTTACGAAAACTTTGTTAACGTCAATAACCATAACATAATAATAGTTTATCAATAATCCTTGGAGAGATTGACAAATAAGCAATATTTTTGAAGTGAAATAGTCAAGTAGAAGTCTAAGTAGTCGTAAAACAATATGTCCCAGTTATCAT
Organism: Orthosia cruda; assembly: GCA_964057195.1. Taxonomy (NCBI): domain Eukaryota; kingdom Metazoa; phylum Arthropoda; class Insecta; order Lepidoptera; family Noctuidae; genus Orthosia; species Orthosia cruda. The sequence goes on from OZ059837.1 coordinate 19,637,450, forward strand.
CAGTTGATACAGTTTCACAAAAACCCGGAAATTTGACCTTTGTCTTACCATGAACTATGACTATTATCAAGTAATTGTGTAGAGAAGGTCAAATAGAAGTCGCTCCGTATAAAATATTGATATTCAGCCTCATCTGGTAAATCTCGAAGTCGGCCTCAATCTAGTTCGGAAAAAGGCACAAAGTAGAAGCTAGGAGGATTATTTACCGTAAATCTCTGCTTACACAAAGTAGTATAAAATGTGATTTTTTAATCTGTACTAATATTATACAGAGCCAAGTTTATATGTTTGTTTGCAGGAGATCATTCTCGGGATTACAATCTAATGACGAAAATAGTTTAACTGATTAATCTCTGCTTAAACAAGGTTATATAAAGAGAAATTTTAATTTAAACTTATATTAATAATATATATTTATATTTTTATTATTATAAAGTGGTGACATTGTATATAGCAATCTTTGTAAGTACTGATCTAATTAATGAAATAAATAAATGTACAATAAATAAATATCTTTTACTTATAGAAAACTTAGTGTGACTATAGCTATTCGTATTATCGCCGCGTGCTTGTTTTATCGAAATGAAACTACGATTACCGCGTTGAGCAATTTTTGGTAGGGGCAAGTATGAAGTTTTCAGGTTTTGACTTCCATCGGCAGTCCCCATGAATGCTTATTTTCATACCGTAAAAGACAACAATTCCTTTAGGATATACCACGGGACCGAAGCCGCGGGTAAAAGCTAATGAACAAACACATTTAATTATTTAAAATGTACATTCGTGTGCAGTTTGAATTGTGCTGCGCGGATTAGCTCACCTATTTGTTAATTGGGAGCCGAATCTGCGGTAATCCAAAATAGCCTTTAAAACCATTGTTGTACATTTTGTGCACAGTTTTACTGCGATTAAACAAGACTAAGTTATTTTAGGTATTTTATTATGTGAAAATGGCTCTGGATACATTAGTTTGTTTTAAAATTTGCCTATGTTCACATTTTGGCTGATATTAAGTATATTTTTTATTTGGTATCATATAAGTGTCGTATGACACAAGGTTAACGATGTTCCATGACGTCTTTTGAAACTTTGGATTACCTGAAAAATATAAGGCAGAAAATTTAGGTTCTGTAAGATATTCAGTTTGACCTTTACATGTTTATTTTCAACACGACATCACATGAGCGGCATTCGGCGTTTTATAACGAAATGAAAAGAAAAAAGATTGTTGAAATTTTGTCTTAACCTTATGAGTTTATTGTGTTCCGCCCACTTTGGCTCGCTCTTATGTATAAAAAGCATTGTTATACTTACTTCCTTTCAAAGTATCTAAAGGCTATTTTCTTCCTTCCTGTAAAAGCTTTGGAAGCTCTCATCCCTTATGTCAAGTAATGAACATTTTACTTTGATATTATCAAGTAGGTTAGTATACTGTCTCGTTGGGCTAATAGTGCAAGTTCATGCGAGTTCGTTTTAAGATCTCGTCAGAGACAACACGTACTCGAAACCAAAGTCATAACCATTTTTACCATACTTTTTACCATTAATTTAGATACATGGTTTACCATAGTTTGCCATTTCGTTTATTTAAGTGTTATATAGTGATTCAATATAGTTGTATCCCTTATATTTCAAGACTTTTACCATATCCTATCATTACGAGGAAGGTGTGTTAGGTCACCATAGCACCGAGCACTACTTTCTTCTTTATTTCTTTCTTTCTTTTCTTGGCTTCTAGACCCAGATCAGGCAACGTGGTTTTGGGATTTATCCATCTGAAATTTTTTTGTGACGGGCTGGAATCTGGGTTTGTGCCCGATTGACGACAATAAGCTTGCCTCCACATTCGGTTTAAACATAACTGGCGAAATGTGGGTGTAAGGTACACTTCTGCCCAACCCTTTGGGGAATACAGGCGTGATGTTATATGTAAAGATACGAAAGCTTCAATTTCAGTTTTAGCCAAAGACTATTTATAAAACTTGGCATGACAAGTGACAATGTCACGAATTCAGAAGAAGAAAACAAGCAGAAAATTAATGTATTTGACCCAGATTAAGACACGCAATGAACACACTTAAAATAAGCTCAGTTTATCTAAGAATAGACTATAAAAATGATGCCTATAAAATTGTCTTTACTTACAGAAATAAATGTGGGAATGTATAAATGTAAGGTGTTACTTAAGTGGCAACACTAATTGAATAAGGGAATGTAAGATGATGGAGTGACAAGACTGTGTGAAAGAGCGAGTATGTGAGAGGACGCGATTTTGAAGACGAAAGACGTTAGGTTGGAAGCTGTAATCTAAATAAGTTTTTCTGTAGAATAAAATATAAGAAGTGAAGTTTACCAAACCAGTTTTTATTTCGAATATCCCATAATTAACACACTACATACATTTTCCTTTCTATTGACCACTATCTCACCAGATGGTAAGCGATGATGTGGTCGACGATGCAGCACGCTTGTCTAGAAGAAACCTATTCACTCTTGACTTTAAGTATCTCAGGTTGTAGCTATCAAGAAATACAGACACCAGCAGGGAATTCCACTCTTTAGCTGTACGCATAATAAAAGTATTCCTAAAACGTTCTATGCGTATGGGTGAGATGTCCACCATGTACTGATGACACATCGCCGTACGAAACTTTCTACTTAAGAATCATTCACATTATAAATTTCTTCGTGAATATTTCTTTGCACATTCAACGTCTCCCCTTATCCCCACACACATCCAAGTTACACTTATCCATTGTAAAGACGTCTTCAGCATTAGGTGGTTATAAAGCCGGCAATCCGGGATAATGCTAAATGTGAATTGTCCTTACGATAGTGTAGTGGGTTCTCGGCATTTTGTTACTTTTAATTCGATACTTAACATCTGAGAGCTTCTTCAGTCAGCTCGTTGTTTGATATTGTATGAAAAAATATTTGGGCTTCGATGCTTTTGTAAAGTTTTGGTCAGTGTTTAAAGTGACAGTCCCTAGGTATAAAATAAACTTACTCTCTTGTTAATAAACAACAATAAAGCAGACGAATTTGCTCTGATATTTTAGTAATTTCAGCTGAATGAGTCATTGCTGGACATAAGACTTTCCCAATATTTTATTATTTAGGTATCTATATCTAAATGATGGTTGTACCCTAACATGCTGGGGATGAAATGCATTCGATAAGGAACATCGTCAATTTGCCGTCGGCCTTTCACATGACAGGCAACGTTTGCAATCGGATAGTGCCGTAAACAATTTGCCAACAATAGAAATTTTACCAGTAGATTGTTCCAAAATTATGCCATTAATTATATTTTTTTTTTGTGTCAGTCACTTTATTGTTTTTGCTGTCACAAGTTAGCCATGGATTCGATCCCCCAGTTGGGGATAAGGTATTGAGTTTGTCAATTTAGAAAATGGCATGGTACCTACACCAGCATGATTTTATGTTTATTTAAGATTCAATTCCTCAAAACAAAAACTCATTCCTAACATGACAAGGTTTTCCATTATGATATTTATACAGCCATGTACCCAAACACAAAATGCGCAATCCCTTGCTTAGTAGTACTTTATGATCCCCAAAGGAAGAAAGGGGTAGTTAATTTGTAGTTGAGACAATGTGCCAAAATACTTTCACTTATTTTGTTTATTATATAGTAGAGTATTTGCAAGTTCTTCTCCATAGAGATCTACCAACGTTTTTGAATGTGTAAACTTAATATCTTTGATTGACCTATCTTGACAATTAAATAGTACCGGTTTATTTGAAATAAATACTTTCTTGAGTTTATGTTTAGTCAGCGAATATGTATTTACTTTTCTGGCATCATCAGTTGGTAGCCATTTATTAAAAAAGTAATGTGAATATGTTTTTCAATAAATGAAAAACAGTAATTGAATTTCTAAATAAGAAAGAATTTTCAATGCGGTGATCTAGATACGAGTATATATTTAATGTTTGTAAGTTTCTCAACAAAAAATGTGTTTGTTGAGCTTTACAGTCAAATTATGTAAATTTTGCTTGGCTACTGGTAAAATACGGGTAAATATTTTTCGATTTCTCATTTTGTCACCGTTTACAATCACCAGCATGAATACCTTGCACTAACGCTAAATTTGAAGCAATTTTCTCGTGAAGTAAAGATCATGACTTTGAGAAATGACTATGTATTTCATAATAATTTGGTTCTAATAATATTAGTAATATTATAAAATTTATATCAGTATTTTAGGAGAATATCGCTTTCGAATTATTTTGCATAGGGCATATTTATGCACAGGAATGTATTGTACCTGTATTTGCAAAACAAACAACTTACTAGTGAGTAAGAAGTTTTAAGTATAAAACTTATCGCAACTTTCATAATCCGGACTTGAATATTTTTAATGCCAAATAGGACAGATTTATTTATTTGTCGTAAGTGGCGAAATAGCGATAGTGAGGGTATAATGGGCACTATGGGTATTGTGGGCAGGGCTAATCAGAGCAGGCTCCACAGAGTCGTAACTACCGCGTCGCCGGAATTACCACCGCTAACTATTTCCTCACATCTATCTAAGGAAAACTATGTTTATTTTCTCCTTTTATCTTTATTTGGTCCAACGTTCTCTTAAATATTGGACAAGGACTGTTTGGGATTGACGAAAATGAATATAAGGTATGAAAGAGAGTGTGACGGAAGCTTCGGTGCGCGGTGTCAGGTTAAGACGGATGAACTTTGTGAAAGATGACATTAAAGGGCATAGTGAAATTCAAACAGTAACAAAAACTCTCGGTACCGGTTTACCCTTGAAAATTACATCATAACTGGTTAATTTAGGTCTAGAACTGTACATTGCAGGCTCTTGTATGCCCTGAGAGTATGTCAAAACCTGGACATGAACTACTTAAGTGGGGCTGAGACAAAGCCTAGGAATAGCCAGACATATCTTACGTAGTTTGTGGAATAACATATCAATTGTGATCGATAGGGCTCACGAAGATGCTGTCTGTTGTACCTGTGTCCATAATGTAGGTACCTATATAAAGGTGATAGACTCCTTGAATTGCCGTTCAAAATATTTTTCTAGGTAATTTTTGTGGGTTTATGAAATGAATATTCTAAGCTGCTTATTTAGGTATAGCTGATCGTGAAATGTGAGTTCGGTACTAATGCTCTAAACCATAAATTTGCCCACGCTACAAGAATTACCTCTATTTTACACTCTGCAACGGACCAAGTCTGAATAGATCCTATATTAGCACACCTACTCGAAGAAGTAACAATACATTTCCACCAGTGAATACGAGCCAGCTCCATTCTATTCAAAAAAATCTCGTTCCACATAGCCTGCATGCAACACAGTGTACGATGTACACTTGACTCGCAAGCTACCGCCGCCTTATTAATTGCTTTCTATTAACAAACCCATCAGGTTGATATTCCGAGGAATGGTTAAGTATGTATTGTTTTCTAGGATTAATTATGTGTTCGTGTATATAGGTATCGAGATCCTGGAATTTGGAGAGAGCATACATTTAAACTTTATGTTTTCGTATTTCAGGCCAGAAGTTTGCCAACAATCTAGCACGAATCTCACAATTTCAATTTTCGTATTTTTTCAGGCAATATCTCTAACAGCACCAAGAAGAGACTCATGAGAACTCTGGTATTTTCGATATTTCTGTACAGCTCAGAATCCTGGGCATTTAGCACTGTAGATTGAAGAAGTATTGAGGCCTTTGAAATGTGGTGTTGGAGAAGAATGTTGCGCATACCATGGACAGCAAAGAGCACGAATAAGTCCATTCTCGACCAGCTCAACTTCGGATCCAGACTCTCCACGATCTGCTACCAACGAGTTCTGAGCTACTTTCGTCATATCGCTCGGAGATAGCCCGACAGCCTGGTGAAACTGGTTGTGGTGGCGATGGTGACTGGAAATAAACCGCGCGGTCGTTTACCTACTCGCTGATCAGACTAGATAAGGGCGATTACAGACTGACCGTGACCACTGCCCTGAGAAGAGCTCAAGACAGAGTGGCGTGGACAGTTTCGTCAGAACCTCCGTCAAAGCGTTCCAAGACGGGCACAACCTCCAAAAAACCCGGCCAAGTGCGTGTCGGACTTCGCACATTTAGGGTTCCGTACCAAACCGCAATATGAATCGATCTAATTATGGAGCTGGAAGGTAGCTCATTGGATATGTATTAACTAGCGATATTACATTTCTTAATTTTTTGTCAAATAAAAGCTTGTTTTAAAAGGATTTTTACTTTTACTCTCCGTCCAGCTCCAGTCCAGTTTTATTTTACATTTAACAGATTCAAGCTTAAGAAGTTTCATAATTATTAACAGGCAACCATAGACAATAAAATCCAATACTTATGGGCGTTTTCAGTAGTGAAGCGACGCGCTTATTCGCTCCGCATAAATTAAAATTCATAGTTAAATTGAATTTACAGAGGGGGGGAGGGTTTAGGGGTCTTTAAATCAAGAGTGAATAGGTTTTTTCTAGGCAAGCATGATTCACCGTCGAAGCAATACCGCAGTGTAAAATACTGTGTAATTGGATTTATAATTATAAAAAAAGCAAATAGAATTACTAAAATACTTACGATTTTATCATAATGAATCGTTGGATTCTTCAGCATATAAACTGGAATCACCACTTGAATCCTTAGTAACATTAATTATCAATTCTCGATTGCACAAATTATGCATATCATCATCATCTTCCTGCCCTTGTCCCATGTTACTTGGGGTCGGCGCAACACGTTTTCCTCTTCCATACCGTCCTGTCCCCAGTCACGCTATCACTGACTCTCTTTTCTTTCATATCACTCCTCACACAATCCATCTATCTTTTCTTTGGCCGTCCCCTCCCTCTCCATCCATCCACATTTATATTCATAACTCTTTTAGTAACATGCGCTTCATCCCTCCTCATCAGATGGCCATACCAGGACAAACGGTTTCCTTTCAACTTTTCTGTCACTGGCGTCACTTTCAAACTTCCTCTAATATACTCATTTCTCACTTTATCCATTCTCGTCACTCCGCACATCCATCTCATCATTCTCATCTCTGCTACATGCAATCTCTTTTCATCCATCTTTTTCACAGCCCAACATTCTGATCCATACAGTACGACAGGTCTAATCACGGACTTGTAAATTTTCCCCTTTAACTTGAGGGGCATCCGTGGGTCGCAAGTTGTTCCAGTGAGTTGTCGCCTTTTGAACCATCCCGAGCCGATCCGGTGCGTTACGTATCGGTCTACCTCGCCATCCCCTTGGACAAGCGACCCTAGGTACCGGAAGTCGGAGCACATCGGTATGGGTGTCCCAGCGAGAGTTAGAGGCACGGAACCGGAGACACCGCCAAAATCGCAGAACAAGTATTCGGTTTTAGTTCTGCTCAATTTCAAGCCAACACTCTCCAGTCTGTGCCACCACATCTCCAATTTGTTCTGGACCTCTAGGCCACTCTCGGCAACCAGCACAATGTCGTCGGCAAACAGCATACACCAGGGTGCCCCCTTCTGTATGTCTGACGTCAGTGCGTCCATTATCATCAGGAAGAGGTAGGGACTGAGAGCCGATCCCTGGTGTAAGCCAACTGCCACACTGAAGCTACCAGTAGTGCCCACTGTGGACCGAACTTGAGTACTGCATCGACTGTACATCGCTCGGGCCAACTGTACATACTTCCCAGGCACACCTTTCTTCTTAAGGGCCCACCACAAAACCTCACGGGGTACCCGGTCGTATGCCTTTTCAAGGTCAACGAACACCATGTGCAAGTTTTTATGTACACCTCTGTATTTCTCGCACAACTGGCGGATTGCGAAAATGGCATCCGTTGTACCTCGACCAGGCATAAAACCGAATTGGTTCTGCGATATTTCACTCTCTTCTCTCAGCCGCCTTTCAATAACTTTCTCCCAAGCTTTCATACTATGTGACATTAGCTTTATTCCTCTATAGTTGTTGCGCTCCAGCACATCGCCTTTGTTTTTAAAGATGGGCACCAGCGAACTATTGCACCATTCATCAGGTATGGCTTCTTCCCGTAACAACTTATTGAAGAATAAAGCTAACCACGTCCATCCATCTACGCGCAATATCTTCCACACTTCAACTGGTATTCCGTCCGGACCAACTGCCTTACTTTGTTCTTCATTCCATTTACTGCTATTCTTACTTCATCCATACTAATCATTCTCACTAATCCCTCATTCACAGGTTTATTTTCTAACATACCACTCCAGTTATTTTCCTCATTCATCAGTTTCTCCACCTATCCTTAATTTTTTCGTCATCAGAAATAATCATTCCAGCCTCATCTTTTATACATCTTATCTGACAGACATCTCTCGCACTTTTCTCCCTAGCATAACAATGTGTAAATTCGATTAAAATGTCTTAATTGATAAAGTTGATTGTTATAATAATTCGAATCGGTACCGCATTAGTTCATCACTAAATTATTAGTTTTTGAGCTGTCAAACATAAAATTAGAGGCTGGACGGAGTGTAATTATTCCAACTAAACAATATGAACTTCATACTTGCGTTAGCTTAAGTCAAAGTTCAGGGAGTATCTAGAGACTAGCTTTAATTAAATTAAAATGTTTATTTCAAGTACAAAGGGCATTTAGATACATGTTGTTGGAGGTCACCTTTTAAGCAAGGAGTGGCTTGTATTAGGAGACTTCGCACTTCCACTTATCATTAGTTTTAGCTAAGACTAAGTCAAATCTGGAATGATCTGAATCTGGATTCTGGAACTGAATGTGACTAATTGCCAAACGCGGGTTTGACAATTGGTTTAATGAATTTTGAACTGACAAACGCATCAATTGGCGTGCATTTAACTTTTGATTTGTTGATAATTCATTTCCGGCAACCAGGGTAGGCTATCGTGGATAAGATGAGGGTAGCCACGTTCATCTATCTATAGTATTCTAATGCATCTGCTAAGATTGTACCGCAGCATATAACTAAACTATTCTCTTTGCCTTCCTATTAGTATGGTAAATAGTTTAAACAGACACAACTCCGTCCGTTTTCGCAAAAATAGAGCTAGTTCCATCCCCTTTATTTGGTTCAGCGCTCTGAGCACTCTCACGTCCCCTACGGCTCGACAAGATAGTGGTTGTATTGATTACCTAAATTAATTTCAGTAATAACTCCCCAACAATCAAGCAGGTACACCTATCAATATTAAACCTTCATCTACAAACATTATAATTACAGAAGACGTAACAATCACACAAACATAATACAGAAGTCATTACTCTACCCTGTACTGCTAACTAGTTCCAATTTAACAACCTTATCGTCAGAACGGGGCCTAAAGTACCAACTCAGACCAAGATATCTAGGCGCCTTAATTACAAACATGTACGTCCAAGCCAGTGTAGGGTTAATGAAAGGAAGTTCGTACGAGTTCGCGAGTCCGTGTGACTTGGAGTTCGTTATAATGACTATGTGTTTACGGCAGGAGTTTACAATGGAAATTATGGACTCCACGCAACGTGAATATGCCTTTTCTTGGCGCTCGCTTTTGGAGGGTTAAGTTCTTATGGCGTATAGATAGGTGTGTAGAGTAGACCACGTAAAATATTTTATGAGTGACGTCTAATTTTGTGTACGTGGTTTTAGAGATGTTGTCGTAAAAATATTGTCGTTATTCTATAACGTGTCAAACTGGTAATAATGTTGTCATTACCCGTTATGTTGCCAGACGCCTTAACATTAACTAGCTAATTCTAAGCAAGTTTACTTAACTAAGTGAGCTAAGCTGATCCTACCTCTTCTATATACTTGGGCAGGTAGTGAATTACTACTAATTACAATAATAAACGTTCTATATCTATACACAAATTATGTTCCAAAGAAGCTAATACCCTAACTATTATAACTGCCACGATCAATTTTATGTACGCACCTTTACACTTTAATTAATGATAAACTAATTAACCAAAAAAAATGCAAACACATATGATTACATACACACACTGATATATAGGCATGGATGATGTAAATAGTAAATTCACAACAAGCTGCAAGCGTGATTGTATGCACAAGAGTTAATTAACGAGTGATCCAATAATCAAATCTCACACAGACAGTCGGTCCGAACCAGACAGCCGGACACACGGACACGAGGCCCGAGCACCGCTGCCGGACCGATATAATTATATTTATTTTATTAACATCATAACAATCGTGTTACGACGACAATATTATTATTATTTTATGTTTGCCCGTTCATAATTTTGATACTGGATTCAATGATAATAAAGTACTTACCCTGGGTGACGTAAAATCCGTCTGGCTGTGGTTTGGGATATCATAATAAATCAGAGAACTGGGTCACAACACAAACCATTAGCTTGTCCCCTATAAATAATATAGTAATTACGGCATTTACATTAAGATTTAGGTAGGTAGTAAAGATTTCCACGTGGAATTCAATAATTTAACTAAACTATATTAAGTACCTCTCAATTGTTTACTGAATGAAATTTCCATCCACTTCAATGTATACTTTAACTATTTTTTATCTTCACCTATTAACAATACTAAAACTTCTACACGGCTTGTATATCCTATTCTAAAATCGGAACAAAACTTCCCCCTTGCAGACTCACAAAGTAATCTCTCGTTCGAACGTTCATTGTTAATTTAAGCCAAAGTTGCTAAACTGACGACTCTCAATAACTATTCCATTCCCCAGACAGTCAGCGAGCACTGTAGCGCCTAGCTTCTTATTTTTATATCGTAATAAAACAAAAAAAAAATTTGTTCCAGCCAATATACATTTATGTTAACAAAGTTAAGGATTTAGAACATCTCAGTCCTCCAGGGACAGTCCTCTTCATTAACAATGCAAAAAATGTATTACAAACTCTTTCTGCTTAGCATCCTTTCCCTCTTTCGCATTTCATAGAAAGTTTGCCAGCGGACTGGGTATGGTGACCTAACGTATACATAAATTACAAAAATAATTCCGTGTTTCCGCTCTTCATGTTAGGGTTGCTAGATTATGTTAGACATATCTTAGGTTCAAAATCAAACTAGCTTCGTAAGCCTGGATTAGAAACTTAAAACAATTTCTGAGAAACTAGTGAACGTACTATCCTATGTAAATACAGGGCGACCCAAATTAGACGCGCTCGTTACAGCCAGACACACGTACGTGCACGAGTTACGACGAAAAAATAAATAACGATAAGTTAGACAGCACACTTCACTGTTACTAGCTTAATAAGGACACGCCGTAAGTCGACAAATCCCTAGAGATTGATGTCCACCGACCAACATATTTCCTAAGCCGCCGAATACATGTTGTTGCTAAACATTAACGTTTATAGGACGTATAAACAGGCCCACACGAATTTGGGAGGTGGGATTAATTTAAAACGTTACACAGCTCCATGATAAAACGATGCCATTATCAACTCAAAGGGTTGCACGAAAAAGATATTACACCACCGAGACGTTCTGGTGTCGTTATAAAAATAATAATTGTGTACTTTGCGGTAACGGGATGCGATGATTTGGAGCCCGAAGACACTCGAGCAAACATTTTTAAGAAAAAATGTTTGTTATCGAAATACGATGAAATCGAAGGAATTCTTGTTATTGAAGTACATTTTCATTTAAAAAAACAAATATGCAAATTAGGTATAAAAACAGTTTTTACAAAAAAATACCAGCCATGGCAAGGATACACTAAAAAGTTAAAATTATTTCAATTACGGACGTCGATGTTCCTGTGTTTGTTGAACACCGATTTCCGTAATTGAAGTTATTTTTCACCTTGTAGTGTTTTTTTGGAAGTCGATGGTATTTTTTTGTAAAAAGATTTTATTCTTCTGTTTTTAGTTGTGGTACATAATGAGCAAATTATATAGTATGGTGCATTATAGATGCACACAGTTAAACCAGAATAAATTACCCGAATACCATAAAACTTGAATATATAACCGGTGAGGCACATCTGCGTAGCCCTTTAAAGCGTACCGGCGTGATGTTATATTATGAGATGGCGTAAAACCTAAACAGACATGCGATTGCAGCAACCCCGAGAGATTTGCTGTTGTTTATTGAAGAGTTCTGTTGTATATCTCCGAAGTTCATCATCAGATCTTCACTAAATTTAAATGGGACCACATGAGAAGCACCAGCTTTCAAATAAAAAAGAATCATCAAACCAAGTAAAGATTTCTGAGGTAACACACATAAAAATAATATAGTCGAATTGAGAACCTCTTCCTTTTGAAGTCGGTTAAAAAGTATACCCGCGGTTTCCAGAGTTTCAGAAGCCACTAGTCAACTGTGATTTGAAGAACCATTACCTGGTTTTCCCAAAACAAAGACTTGGCTATGATCTCACTATACCACGCAAGTTATTACACACTTTCAAAATGTTCCCAGTTCGTATCTTTCAGCAAAGTATAATTTCCGCCTTCATAACGTAAAGAGATGGAACCTGGTGATCTGTTACAGTCTCTCTTGCTTTGGGATCTTCTATTCACTATATTAAATGGAGATAACTTTGTGAAATAGCGAGCATACTCTTTGTACCTCAACACAGGGATTGTTTTAGATTTACGAGACATTTTTATGGATTTATATTTGCCCGATAGCTCAGATACAAAAAATAAAGACCCTGCAGGAACTATGGATATTTTTCCATGATGTCCCTATACTGATAGGTTGTATGCATGCATATAACGTAAGTTTATTTATTTAAGGATCACCAACGAGTGCCGCAATACAATATCATCATACACAAATCATAAAAAGAACATATAAAATATAATTTTCCTGCAATGCACACCCAATTTTAGGCAACCACAGCTTGCACATTGCTGAGTACAAAGTTCTAGATAACTTATTTAGAATATAAAGATGAATAATGAGAAATAAAAAATGTACAATAAAAGCTGCTTAACTATGTGTATACGAATTTATAACAAATTACCTAGTAATCTGAAAATTTTAAACTCGAGATATTCTTTTAAAAATAAATTGTATGAATGGTTAATTGATAACAACTTCTATACTATAAAACAATACCTAGAGCGAAAATAGCATGTAATATTGTAATATTTTTGTTAAGGCAATTTTTATTCCAAATATTTGCATGCTGTGTTTAATCTTGGCAAAACATGTCTGCTCTATTTTGTACTGTAAGACCTTTTTATACCATGTTTTACGCAAATAAATATGATTTGATTTTTGATTTGATTTGATATATATAAAAAAACTAAAATCAGACCAATTACATATGTCAACACTTAAACAATACTCAAATTAAACATTTCAACATTTAAAACTACTGAATTTAAATTATTATTTATACACTTAGAATTAGTCAAATTGAACCTGTCAAAATTATTTAACCAGTGAGATTGAACATGTCAACACTTATAACTATTCAAATTCAATATGTCAACACTTAAAACTAGCCAAATTAAATTAAATTAAAAAAACAAAAATATGATAGGGTTGAACTAAAATTAATACAGGAATTATGCATAAAATAAAATGTCCCTGATTCAATCATAAGAAATTAGTCACTTTTAAAATTAAATATAAAATAAAATACTAGAAGTGAATTTTACAAGAAGTTATATATTAATTAAGATTTAGAATGACAAATCAAATGTCGACTTGAAAGTGCTTATACAATTTCCTTTTAAAAGAGTTAAGAGTGTCGTGATTTATATCGACGTTAGGTTTGCGGCATATAGCGTTGTACAATTTGGTAGCCCTTGCAAGAGGAGAGTTGTCACCTAAGTTCGTTTTGCGCGAATGTGGTCCGAATAATTTGATGGTATGGGACCGAGGTATTCTGCTAGGGACATTAAGGGAGATTCTTGACAGAAGGTCAGTATATTTAGCTTTGATGTCATTACTTTATGAAGAAAACAAAGATCCACAGTACTTTTCTACGATTTGTAAGGCTATGAAATTTTTAGTGATTAGCACGGTCGTTGTAAGATCTGAGTCGATTTGCGGTGTTATATTTAAGGGATAAATGATATCAAAATCGTCTTTGGACTCGCTTAATTCGTTGTTTATGAACATTGTAATGGGGTGCCCATACCTGTTAACAGTATTTTAGATTGCTACGAACCATCGTCTCATTTATTTTGGTCTTTGGATTTTTAAATGGCTTTGAGGTCCTTAGTACTTTGTTGCTTAGCATTTTGTTCGCGTTTTCTATTATCTTGTCTATATGGTCATTGTATGTCAGTTTACTATCCATTAAGAGTCCCAGATCCCGAATAGTATCCACTTCGTTAAGTATTTTGCCTGAAATCGTGTATTTTGTGTTATGGAGTTTTTTGTTGTGAATAAATTTGATGTGAATACATTTATCCAAATTGAGGGCCATTCTATTTTCATTGCACCACTCAACTAATCTATTCAAGTCGGCCTGTAGCAAATATGAGTCTTCTAAAGATTTTATAGGCAAGATCAACTAGAGATCATCCGCACATAAAAAAAATTGTGCGTGACGAAAACAATATGTGATGCTATTGATGAAGATACTGAATAACAAAGGTCCTAGATGAGAACCTTGTAGTACCCCAGAAATCACATGAAAGTCAGTAGATCTGGTCCCATTTAGAACTACGAACGATACGCGATCTCTAAGGTACGACCGAAACCATTGCAATAATGGACCATAGATTGCGTGGTTCTCAAATTTCCGCAATAAAAGTTGGTGGTCCACTTTGTCGAAAGCTTTACTGAAGTCAGTATATACTGCGTCAACCTGAGTCCGTTGGTCCGCAAACTCGATGATGTTTTCTGAATATGCTACCAAATTGGAGTGTGTTGATTTACCCCGCATGAATCCATGTTGATTAACTACTATTTGATTTTTCAAGTGACTATACAGATAGCGATACTCTAATAACTCGAAAACTTTAGGGATGATCGATATTGCTCTATAGTTTTTTATATTGTTCTTGCTACCGTTTTTAAAAATAGGGACTATTTTAGATTTCTTCCACACGGATGGAAAGTAACCTAATTTAAGGGAGTGGTTAAATAGAATACTCAAAGGCTTGGAGAAGGACTTAGAACACCTAGCAAGTAAAATAGGAGGAAGATCGTTTCACTCGTATTCTAAGGGGGATCCCTTTTTTTCGCATACATTTCTTTTTCCTAATATACTTTGGCATAACTGTTTTGGCATAATTTATATTGCCATAATAATTCTTTGCCATATTTTTTTGCCATTCTGTTTATGTTGGCATAATAATCTTGAAGTCTAATTTGTTATGGCATAATTTTAATTCGCATAATGTTACTAGCCCTAATGACTATTAGCATAATAATATTAAAGCATAAAACATAATAGGAATAACGGAAACAAATTGTGAGTTATTTTTACGTATTTTATTTTGAATTTTCATGCAAATGATTTATTATATATAACATTCATTTTTTTTTTTTGCAACTTTGCCCCACACTAGGAATTTCTTATAAATGTCGGATATTATAAACGGATGTCATGTATTACAAATTATTAATTAATTAATTAATAGTCATGCATCTGACAATAATCACTTTTTGACAAGGTAAGGCGTGTTTTTTAATTTATATTATTTTAATGATTTATTTTAGGTTTATATTTTTAGCAATTGCTTGTAAATATACAAGTTTCGAAGTAATTTTTTTTTTATCTGTCAAGAAAAAAACTTGGTATCAAGAACCTATCTGACAGAAAAGAGCGAGAGCAGTATAGCGCGAGCGACGACATTTTTGACAGAAAACGAGAGACAATTAAAAATGCGAGCGAAGCGAGTGCGAGCGCAGCGAGGAGCCAGAAAAAAAACATATAATCATAGAATAAGAATTATTTATTTATATTGTATAAAAATGTGTATTAGTGTCTAACATTTCTCGAGTTAATTATTATGCGTATTTGTTAAGCTTAAAAAAATATGTTTTAATATCATTATGCATAAACAAATTTATGCTTTAGAATATAATGCTTAATTGTTATTATGATTAGAGTAATTATGCTAAAAAAAAATATGCGTAAGCTGTTATGCGAAAATAATGTTATGCGTAAATATTATTAGGATAAACAAGAGTATGCCATGTAATATTATGTCTAAAGCTTTTATGCAACTGGATAGGGAACCATTCTAAGGTTGTATGTTTGCTTAAGTAATTTAGTGAGCTCTTTTGTAAACCACGGTGGTTGTTTGTTGTAATTTACCTTGTATGAAAAAGGAACGTGGTTGCTTATAGCACTCGTGACCCTTTTGTAAAATATTTCAACCATTTCGTCCATGGTTTCACAGTTTTCAAACGTTGTAGTACAGTCTATAGAGTCAAGACATAGTGTTATAGCCTCAAAATCAGCTTTGTGATAGTTACGGGTGGGCATAACACTGCTGTTAAGGCATAACAGCGCTCAGTATTTTTGTATCTCATAAAAACTGGACGAAGTACCCTGTTTTGATAGAATAGCCAACATTTGGACACCCACACACTTTCACAGTACTTTTATGGGAACATTCGATTTTGGGAATTTCTGTGTAAAAATAGACTGGATTTTGTTTTCGATCCCAGTGTTTTGCGATTTGTGACTGCTAACGAGTGATGTATAAGAATCTGTGCCAAATATCTAATTGAAATCACGTTTCATAGTCACGCACAGGCTGTGGAACTGTGGAAATTGCAGTTCGTATTGGCAGGATGCCATCTATCTGTCGGGATTTTACTACTTTCACTCACACTTTTAATTTTGCTTAACTCTTCAAAGATGACTTTTGTTTGTATTTACAAGCACCGTAATAATTTGTTGATGGCGATAAAGGTATTTTTGCCAGAGATGTGCGAGGTAGCTTGGTGATGCAATAAAATAATAAATAATAATAAAGTTTATTTAAAATCATTAGGTAAAATAATAATTATAATTTTTGCTTAAATCTATGTCAAGTTCATATGTAAAAATTTCAAAAGAAAGTAAGAAAATCCGTGTTTGTTTACTCCAAAGTACTGCGATGAGCTTTCGAAGTTCTAGGATGCGTAGCGAAACTGTGAATCAGTGTTTAACTGTAAGGTGCGCGTTTACGTAGGGCGAGTGGTGTCGTGGTTCCAAATACAAATTCCTTGCTCGCGTCTCGCTTATTTTGATGTAGCCCTTTACCACCATGGCCGCGCTAAACCTAACTAGATAATGCACTGCCTAACTATAGCTAGTAGCTACCTCGCACATCTCTTTTGAAAAGGCACCCAAACGCATAACTTTCACTATAAACACGAACACGAATGAATTTCGTTCTCAGTTTTCACATCATCGTGTTTCAGTTTATTCAGCGTGATTTGCATGCGGCTTTCAATATGTGACAAACATTAAGGGAACGTGTGGTGATTGGTGTGAACCATAAATTATTAATTAACCATTTTAGTGTTAGATTTGGTAATTTTATTTTGAATCCAATTAAAATGCTGAGGAGTGATTTAATGAGTTTGTTTGAGTATCGTGAACAAACCGCATCAAATAATGTGGAGTGTTTCAGTAACTACTCTTCAAACGTTAAGAGGAGTTTAACTTGTGTCCATAATTCAGCATGAACCCTTTAAAAATGTAGACATTCTAGCCACATAAAATAAAAAATAGTACACCCCTTTCACACACTAAGTGTACAAGTTTGCATTAGACAACAGCACAGCTGAATAAATAACAAGTCTCTTTAACATCCATTAGAGCAGGTAATAAAGTAGCCAAGGAAATAGCCGAATGGCCTGGAGAGAATGAGGGTGAGGACAGCCGGCTATTTGTCGCAGAAGCTGCATATAGCTGCCTATAAACTCAATTTATTTTTGTATTATATAACTGCACAGCACATATGTGAGTACTATGTACCAACTGTAAATCTACCATTTACTGTACCTGTGTCGTTCGTTGACTTCAGTGTGCCCTGGCAGTTGAGTGTGTCATGCTCTCTCTAATGTCTCTCTGATGGTGGCACATGTGTTGTATCATTCGGTTCCCTTCATGATGGTTGAGCTGAGTGACCGCCGATCCATGTGTCATGTTCGTGAACGGGCGCCATCAGTTGGGATTGGTCATATCGTAGCTGCCTCCGCCTGTTTTTAATTACCTATTTATTGTATTTTTAACCCCCGACGGAAAAAGAGGGGTGTTATAAGTTTGAGGTGTGTTGCTGTGTATCTGTGTGTCTGTGTATCTGTGTATCTGTGTATCTGTGTATCTGTGTATCTGTGTATCTGTGTGTCTGTCTGTGGCATCATAGCGCCTCAACGGATGAACCGATTTTGATTTAGTTTTTTTTTGTTGGAAAGGTGATTGTGTCGAGAGTGTTCTTAGCTATGTTTAAAAAAAAACGGTTCAGCCGTTCAAAAGTTATGGGCGTTTTACTGTTTGAATCGGGATGTTTTCGCAAGATAAATGTGTCGGGGGTTTTTTAAATTTTACTTGTTAATTGTTTGTTTTACTCTAGACGCTTTTAAGTGCGTTTTTTTTTTACATCTTTCTCACATATATGTATTTTTCCTACAACATTATTGTAACCAAATACTTATAAAACACATTTTTTTTAAAAAGAGTAAGTGTGGAGTTTCTTGACCGTTCTTCTCCATAACATGCTACATTTCCGAATGGACGGTAGAACCAATTATTAATACATTTAATTGTTTTTTAAGGTTCGAAAGTGCCGCTTAATAGCCTAATTGAATAAAGAAATTTTGATTTGATTTGATTTTAATATAGCGACTTATCGAAAGCAATATGCGGAGTTAACTGGCTCCGCTTATTACTTTTGATAAGTTGCTATGTTATTTGAGACTTCGCTTATCACTAACGCAATGCATACAAACAGCGCTTTAACATAACC
This sequence comes from Orthosia cruda, assembly GCA_964057195.1. Taxonomy (NCBI): domain Eukaryota; kingdom Metazoa; phylum Arthropoda; class Insecta; order Lepidoptera; family Noctuidae; genus Orthosia; species Orthosia cruda. The sequence continues at coordinate 19,656,336 of OZ059837.1, forward strand.
TTTGCAGCAGCTGCATAATTCTTATGCATTCACACGTCGGTCTGCAAGTGGTAATGTCGTCCCATATGTCTGATAATTTAAATCTCGCCGCTGCACACTCACTGTAGGTAATCTAATTGCAAATATTCACGGTAGCCGCAGAGTGTTGGCTTGCGCGGGGTGAATCGCAAATTAGCGCTGTACCTACGGCATCGGACACATTCGTTTCGTTGGAGTGTGAACCTTTTTTTAAGGATAAATAATTATCTTCATTGGTCACAAACGTACTCGAATAGTCGTTATCTGGTTCAAATACCAAGCTTGGCAAATAATGTGGTAATCCCAGGTGAAAAAGCCTCGAAAATGTTTATGGAGGCAATATTTATTTATTTAGTTAAACTTCATGTACAATAGTGGTACATATGCGGATTTAATGCCACAAGGCATTCTATGCCAGTCAACCTTTGGGTTAAAATATTTAGTTGCTAGTTTTAGGGGCATCACATATCTATTAACTTTGGTTTACTAAAGTCACGAAGTACTTTATGTACCAGGCAGTACTCAGTTGAATAGAGCTTTTACAGAATAGTTTGGGTTCAGTAAACGTGCGATCCATTTCCAATAGAGGATGAAAACGACCCATTTGACAAATGGAATTCTTTTGTTCATTCTTTCCCACTTTGTTTATATCTTTTTGGAGAAGTTAGTCGATTTGTCACCATTATTTAAATCTAAACTTTATACCGTTTGGTCTCTGTTCGTGATGTTTATTCGCGACACAGTCGCATCCATTATTCCATTTTAGTCGTTTTATTCAGAGTCTGAATAACAACATGAGTACCAGTTTCATTCAGCACGTCTGTCCAACTTTCGATGCTAAAAATACGAGAGCACTCCAAACCCTATATTTTTGAATCCATTTAAAATACTAAACAAATGAAAAAGTTAAATGTTCACGACTGTTGTTTCCTTATCCCGTGAGAATATAAATTGGATATATTTTCCATATTTTTGACAACGTTATATTTGTCTGGTCTATATTTTTTGAGTCGATAATAAAATTTGAGTCGTTTTCGTATATATGTTCGTAGTCGTGAGGGAAATATTAAACAAATAAATAACGTGATATACGAGGAAAATGCATTCGTTGATACGTGGATATCGATATTTTATGTTCGCGATAACAAAGTTAAATTCGACAATGCGGGTTAAAAGCAAAAAGCTGGCACATCATAAATACATTTTGCTGTGTAGCTCCTATAATATTACTCTTAAAAAATGTATGCTAAATACGTAACATAATTTTCAGTCTTCATATCTTAACTGCATTTAAATTCCCAGTATATATAAATTAAGTTATTATTTGAGATAAGCGCACCCGTAGCCATTACGAACACTATTAATGTTGATGGCTTCAAGAGATTTATGTAGTAATTTTACGTGCATTTAATTCACAAAATGTGAGAAAGTGTGAAAGAACAACTAATGTAACGAAATATTTCAAAGACAGGGCTTAATTTGAGTGTTAATTATGTCAATAATAAGTATTCGATAACGTTCATAAAGGTTCATAATCTTTAGTCCCTGTGTAAAAGCTTTAGGCGTGAACAGAAATGTCTGTTTCTGTCCTACAGTTAAGCCCTAGCCGGATTCATCGAAGCATTCCACTATACAAAGAGAAGCTTACGACTAGCTTCTCTGATACAATTTGTTTATGATAATCCCTGGCCGATCCTAAGGCCGATGTGTCTGTTTATCCAACAGACATAATATGGCTATGAATATGTAGGCACAACAAACTTGGCCACCTATGGCCGTATATTTTAATCAACACATGTGCTCCAGAAAGTGTGACAATTTAAAATGTCCGCGTGAAAAAAATGGATGGATTTTTTTGTAGCTGGTAAACGAATTTTGGAGCGCGAACAAGATGAAAAATTTTAGACTACAATCCGAAAATAAATAGGTTATCTGTGGCAAAATGTTTGCAAGTTAATAAACTTTCGGTAGATTTATGTGCATGAGGATTTAGATAAAAACATTAAGATTTTGAAATACAATACTTTAGGAGCAATGATTTTGTTACAATATTTTTTTTATTAATAACATACATATACGTGGTTTTGAAGTAACGATTCGAATAAACACTATATTGGAAAGTTGGGCACCCTTTTATAGTCAGGTTAACAGGCTGATATAGATATGAACAACATTTAAGACACCACTAGGTTTGAATAATCTTACTTAATAATATTTAAATGCGAAAGTATGGATGAATGGATGTTTGTTTGTTACTCAATCACGCCAGAACGGCTGAACAGATCTGTATGAAAACACGCAAAGACTACTTTTCATCCTAGTGTAATGTTCCCTTGGGATAAGAAAACACTTTTCACGCGGGTGAAGCCGCTGGCAGAAGCTAGTAATCACACTAATATTATAAAGTCGAAAGTTTGTGTGTGTTTGTTACTTCTTCACACCAGAAAGGCTGAACGGATCTGGATGAAATTTGGCACAAAGATAGATTCTTTGTGCAAAATAGTCAGGCACATAGAGTACTTTTTATCCCGGGAATATTTCCCTCGGTATAATTTTCCACTTTCACTTTCTTTTCAATATTATAAATGCGAAAGTTTGGCTGTGTGCGAATGTTTGTTACTCAATGAACTGATCAGGATGAATTTTGGCACAGAAATAGATTATAGTCAGGAATAGCACATTGGATACTTTTTTTCAGGGAATATGTTCCCTCGGGCTAATTTTCGACTTTCACGTGGGCGACGCCACTGGCAGAAGCTAGTAGCCAATATAAAGCTAATTAAATCTGTATACCCGGCACATCTTTAGAACCGGAAAATATCGTCAAATATTGCTGTTGTTTGTTACTCATTAAAAAGTTTCCCAGTGTTTTTCAACTCGTTCAAAAACACAATTTAGGCTAAGCTTGTACCGACGTTGCACTTCGTTCGTTATTTACCATTCGAGGGGTGAATGAGTAACAAAGGAAGGAATAATTCCTGTACTCCGTATCCCTCGAGAGTTCTATGTAATTTTCTTAGCCTAGGTATTTTCCGAGTGGGTACTTGAACTCGCTAGAAGTGCAGTGCAGGCGTGAAGTTGATGTTTTTCGTAAAGTTGTGCAAAGTTTCATCAACACACGTTGTGTTGAATACAGGCCTGCGGATCAGAAAGCCAAACGCCAAACACTGGGGCCCATAGAAATATTGCGACTCTTGGATCCTATCAGGTCTATACCCGCGACACTGCGATTTGCAGCAGTGGAAAGCTAGTGGTTTGTTCCTTAGAGATACTGGTTCCTGTCAGACAGGTGGAAAGAGTTCCAATGTGCAAAACTTACCTTGGTCTTCGTAGTGGTCTTCTGTGCTCGCTCAATCCCGTGCCTGGTCGAGGGTTTTAGGGACAATATATATAATAAAGGGGAATACGGGGCGTGGTCTGCTGGTATTCTCTGCAGATTTCAAAACACGCTCCCGGCAAAAGCACCTCTTTGCACGCAAAACGGGTGAAGCACCACAGCACTGGTAGATGGCGAACGCAATTACAAAACCGATGAGTTGATTATTTAACAATTAGAACATTATCAAACGAGACCCTCGGAATCACGTCGCACGCGCTCGGTCACATTTTTACGAGTCTGGTGTTAGCTGTCAACTCAATCACAAGCCGTCAAATCGACGACAGCGAGCTAACGTAGTGTTGCAACAAATAACAAAAAGAGAACGAAAAGTTTCGATTCGAACATCCCCCCGTCTTTACAGATGTATGATAAAAGGAGTTATGTCCGCTAATAAATGAGCAAGCGTGCTAAACTTGCCACTGCTCGCTTCAAAACCGAATCTCCGACCAAGACCTCCGCAACTCTGGGAGCTCCGTCAGACACATAAAATAAATCTACAATGCGTCCACGACGCCAATACAAAGGCAACAAATTTGATTCTTTAACAAGTACAAGGTCTCCGACTTTGGGAGGGTCAGTTTTGTCAGTCCACTTAACGCGCTGCTGCAAAATATGCAAATATTCCAAAAACCAACGATGCCAGAAACTTTGGGTCATCTGTTGGAGCAATTCAAAACGCGTCAATCGCGAAGATTTAACTTCCTTATTGGGATATTCCGGCAGGGCGTTGAGGAGCAGACCAAACAAAAAATTACCAGGGGTCAAGACTTGCAGGTCATTTGGTTCTGAGGAGATCGGACAGAGAAATCGTGAATTGAGGACGGCCTCAACTTTACAAAATACCGTAACAAGTTCCTCAAATGTGAAAATAGTTTCACCAACAACACGGCGGAGATGCGGTTTTACTACTTTTACAACGGTTTCAAAAATACCACCCCAATGTGGGCAGGCTGGGGGGTCAAATTGCCAATTACAATTTTACAAATTTCACTGTCTTTATCAGTCCCTTATAGTTAGTACCGTTATCAGAACGGATCAAAGATGGTAGTCCTAGCGCTGCAACGAACGCATCTGTGATGAGGGCAGCTACAAGTTCCAAGTAAACCGCCTTGCAGGCCAGACAAACAAACACATGCAAACAGGCCTTGACAGACTTAGCATCACAAAGTTGAGAAGTCTTCACCAAGAAGGGATGCAAAATGGCTTCAAGGGTGTTGCAACCGGTGTGTGCATTATTAATGTGTCGATCAGACATCAACAATTTCACCAACGCTCTTCCTTTAGGGAGCAACAAAGGACGGCGAGCACCAAAAGGCAAATTCGAACTCAGGATTCGTCCTCCGACTCGGAGCAAACCAGATTGGTCCAAGAATGGATTAAGGCGAGCGATTGAGCCTCTCAAAGCTGAGCATCTCTCAGGGCTTCAATAGTCTGGTCAAAGTGCTCGGCTTGTACAGCACGAACCAACAACATCAGTAGCTCTTGTCGTTCATGAGGCAACAAAACTGAGGATAACAATTTATGATTCGGGTCCCGTCCGTTACATATGAAATCGGATCCAAGCGGTAACCACTAACAATTTCGACAAAGAACTGTATTTTTCCAAAAAATCATCAAACTGTAAGCGGGGTTCAATTCTCCTGGGAAATGGTCAGTCCAGTCTCAGACTTCAGAATTTGTGAGATTCCATTCGCCACGAAAACCTTCAAAGTGTGAGCTGAGGTGCGAAGCCAACAAAGGCCTATCTCACGATCAGTCCTTGGTCCTCAATCCACGAGGCGAGCCCTTCAACACAGGACCCGTAAAGCCAAAATCAAAAATCGTCGGTACAACCACTAACCCATTCACCTGCAGAACCCGCTTGGTCATGAACAAAATCAAACCGCGGTTTGTACCCGCACCCATATACGGGTCCGGGTACAAACCACTTCCGGTCGGCAGGAGTTAGGTCCGATGTTAATTTCACCACTGCAGGGCTAATGGTTACCTGCGGGTGTATGCCCATAATATCATTCAAAACAACGGCCTTGGCCAAGATTCTTGGCCCACAATAAACAGGCGAAACACAAATTTGAATTTCTCCCCGTTGACCAACCGCTTCAATACCACCAATATGGTAGAAGGGTGGAATCTACGTGGGAGACCAAATCTTTCCACTAAACAAAAGGATACAAGACAGCCTTGAGAAGCCGAATCCAAAAGAGCACGAACTAACAAAGATTTACACTTCGGGCCCCAGATCCTTACAGAGATAGTTGGCAGAAGGACTGTCTCTGGCTGGGCGGCTGTTGTGGACGAGTAGAAGGCGACTACCTATTGTTGATCGTCCTAAAAAGCGGACGCTTCCTCTAATTGAGGAGGGGGTGGAGGGGTGCCCCCGCCTTTGCTAGGCGAACCCCGTCGAGGATCCACGTGGGGTTGGTGGGGATGCGGACCCCCGCCTATGGGGGGGTGTCTGGTATCATCAGGCCCACCAACACCATTTTAGTTCAAGCACAGCACGCGGTGGTGCTTACCTTGACAGTGCGGGCAAGGATCCGACCTCTGGCAATCCCGCTGCAAATGCTGTTCCAGACAATTGTAGCACCACTTGCGTTTGTTGGCGATTCCACGACGGTCCTTTATATTCCTTTTCAGGTACTTCGGACAGGAGGTGACCATGTGGCCATCCGTGTTACAACATACACAGCGCAAACTGCGAATCTGAGTCGCTACGTATTGATGAGGATGGCGTCGTGGCTCACCCATCCGACGAAAGGACGGGCGCGCATCAACACGACGCTGGTACGGAGAAGACTGATCTGGGGCCTGCGAGGGACCTTCAACACCAGAATTGTCCAAAAGGCGACATTACTCATCAAAAAACTTCAACATCATCAAAAGGGGGGAGATATGTGGCATCATCCCCACCATACTTCTGCTCAAACCGAACCATCAAATCAGTGTGAAGCAAAACAACAGACCATTGCTCTTCTAGCCACGAAACACAGGTGCTGTTACCTAACTCAGGGGTCAGGATTTCACTCTTTTTAAAAAATGTTTTTTCTAATAAACAATTTATTATTTATTGATCGATTGGTAGACCTAATTGCTTCAAAGCATTCAAGGCCACTGTCAGTGGGTTGGCCTAATCCACTCGTAGAGTGGCAACCCGATGGATGCGAGGTAACGCCAAAACCTGAGAGACGTGGGCGTCCGCCAAAAGCCTCACATTCGTATAGCGCTTAGTCAAAAGTTCCCGGGCAGTAGGGTAATTCTGATTCGTAACCGCTAAGTCGCTCACTAAACCTAAGGCCTCTCTTCTCAAAGTGGAGAACAAATAGGTCTGCTTTTGACTAGGCGACAAGTCTGACCTAGAATCTACCAAACTGTTGAACAGATCGAAGTAGGCAGCCCAACAACCTAAATCTCCCCTAAAGTGTCAAGTCCAAGATAGGCAACCGTCCTAACAAAGCAGGATGGGTGGGAGACCTTGTCTCCACCTTCAAGACACCATGTGCAGAACACCTCAATTTAGCGGTTGCCTCAACAATTTCATCCGAGAAACTATAAAACTGTGTGACGTCTGCCTCAACCGCAGCGGCTAACTCAGTGTCCTCGGAGGACAAAAGCGCTAAACATTCCGCATAATATTTATCTACCTTGGCTTGATGAGCCGGGAGGTCGTTACATCGGGCCAACTAAGCCTCTGATCTATCAGATCTACTTATCAAAGAGGCTGCCGAGGTGACCTACCTCAATTCCGCTCTAATCTTACATGCAAGTATATTGGCATTCATAATTTCAAAATGCAAGCAACGGTTATTGAGTATTAATTAATACACAAAATGTTCTACAAATTCAATTAATACTAATGTATTTAACCAAAACAATAGCTTGACAGTAATTCTCTTAAACAATTAAATATCAAATTATAAAGTCTGCAAGAGAATCAACAAGTTAATTTAACAAATACTTAATTTAACCCTGTTACATTTATTTAATTATTTTTTCAATACTAATTTATTATGGAACCCCAAATATCAATTTATAAAATTATCAAAACAAAAGTGGGTATCACAACAAAATAAAATTATCAAAACACAAGTGGGTAGGTTGATTTCCCAATAGAAATTCAATATTCAGTTTACTTTAATGGTTAGAAACAATGACTTTAACTTGAATCAATTATAATATTACTGTCAATATCAAACAAACTAACCAATTTTCTTATACAATTGGTAAAAATGCAACCCAACAACAATTTCTCAGACAGGCGGGCACTGAGCCCGGTTGCAATAAAAAACAATCTTACAAAACCAAGATAGAAGGGCAACAATAACTATACTAATTCAATTAAATACATTTAGGGGAGACTATTTAGTCTTCACCAAACCTATATTGTGTACAACAAACAGGAAAATTCAATAACAATTCTATAACCTTCTATCCCGGAGTGACAAATATTAGGTTGCAACTTGTGTAGGTATCTTATTTTGACAGGTTGGAGCTGTGTGTGAGCTGTGTAGCTGTGGGGGGTTGATTTCAACCTAACGAGACACAGCTAGCTCTGAGTGACTCAAAATGTAGCACTTTACAACCAAAATATACTCAACAACAATAAAAAACAAACCAACAAATAATACAGCGTTCAGTGCGAGTTTCCTAGCGTATACTATGATGGTGGAATCTAACGACGCTCATGCTACCAAAGGTTGAATACAGGCCTGCGGATCACAAAGCCAAAAGCCGAATACTGGGGCCCATAGCAATATTGCGACTCTTGGATCCTATTAGGTCTATACCCGCGCCTTAGCTGTATACCGCCACTTACGTACTTTGTGACAATATGCACGGTCCCTATGTCTCTTAGACGGATCATACGACATCCACAGGATAAAATGGGGTGGCCACATTCTTAGTCCAGAGCCACACAGAGTAAAATATTATGAAATATTGTGTCATATCTAGCGATTACATTTCGGCGTGTTGATATTGAATAGTTTAATCCTTCAAAGCCCGTTCCATCATCGGACAGCGACGACGCGCAACCCATAATTGGTGGATATGTTTTGGCAATACATTAATTGTGCATTCCTTGCCCAAGTCTGCTTCCAGATAATGTCCAAAAAACCAACATACACTTATTGAATTATTCCATCCCACTTTATAACCGTCACTATGGCAGACTTAGGCCCAAACAAGTCATGTCCACCTCGACTTCAACTCGAATCACCAAATTGGCAGATAAAGCTTGTATTTTATTGACATCAACCGAGCGGATTTTTTCGTTCTTATGGCGACGGAGTCAATCGAGAGGTATTCAAATGGAATATCGATCTCAGGGCCATAAATATATAATAACCAATAAGTAAATTTACGTGTGAGGTGAAATGATAGAAAAGGGAGTCAGTGATGGCGTGACGGGGGACAGGACGGTATGGAAGAAGAAAGAAAAGAAAACGTAACGTAAAAAGTAACATGCGACAAGGGCAGGAAGATGATGATGAAATAAATTATAGCAATATAGGAGTCATTTTGACGACACGGTTGGCGTAGTGGTTGAGCGATCGGCTGCTGCGCTGCGTGTCGCGGGTTCGATTCCCGCACGGAACAAATATATTTGTATGGCCTACAAATAATCGTTCCGGATCTGGGTGACTTGTGTATGTGAGTTTAATTTGTTGTAATCGTACCCACGATACAGGGAGAAATTGCTAGTGTGGGGCAAAGATTTATTAAAAAGAAAAAACGTTATTACAAAAAAACAAAACTGACTTCCAAGTAGAAACAATACAAAGTGAAAAATAACTTACATTTCGGAAGTCTGTGTTCCTTTTTACGTTTCTTCGTTTTTTGACACCGGCTTCCGAAATTTACGTTATTTTTCACTTTGTAGTGTTTCTACTTGGAAGACGGTTTTATTATTTTGTAAAAACGTTTTTTTATTTTTACTTTTTGGTTGTGATAGGTACGATGGTGGATGGACCAACCATTTCTATAGGCTAGGTGCTATAATGCCCAAAGTGATGCCGGTATAGATTAACCCAATAACATGAAACTTAAACAAAACCGCTGGAATGACAGTATACCCCTTTGGAGCGTACCAGTGTGATGTTATGTTATGAAATCGTGTAAACAATAAACAGACTAGCATCTATCCCGAGTGATTTGCCGTCGTTTATTGAAGAGATCTGATTTATATCTCCGAAGTTGTTCATCAAATCTTGATGAAATTTATTAAATTAAATGGGAACACATGACAAGCACCAGCTTCCAAATAAAAAAGAATCATAAAATCGGTTCACCTAGTAAAAAGTTCTGAGTTAACAAAAATTAAAAATAAAACTAGAATTAATAACCTCCTCCTTTTTGGGCAGTCGGTTGAAATATATATTAAGATCAAACATACATTTACTACTGCACCACTTCCTACATAATTACCATTGGAGTGATAATTAGTTTGTATCCACAACTCTGAAGACATCAAAGAGCTTTATTTAAATTGTGACTTACCACGATAGCTATATCATTTTGACACAGTTGTTAGGCCTATATAAATGAACCCTAAATATTACTTAAATGACCGTCCCATTTAACAGATACTCAATTTTATATTCGCGTGTTCTAAATAGCGCTGTTTATTCATTTTGAGTAAAGCCTTTGTTATGAAGCGTGTTGGATTATGCCCTTTTTTATTACAAGCTTTATTGAAATCTTTTTACTATTATACCTTTCTTTCGTAGTAGGTATGTCTGGCAACTAGTAATCCATTTTTAAGCAATTCCTAGCTTCTGAATAAGCTGAAACTTGACGATGTAACTTTGGTAACATTAATAATATGATACTATTGAACTGGTCTCATGATGAAGCCAGAAAGTTGCCATAACAACTCCTCAACCAGACAACATCGTATTTGGTATCATTGAATGTATATTGACAAGTGATATTACATTTCATACCATTCAGTTTAAAAACTTAATATTTATTTTCACAAAGATTTCCACTTGATGAATTTGTTGATTATCGTGGGGCTGTCACGAACTTCTCTGAAAAATATAATGATATTTTATAAATCATCATTACTAAAAAACAAAACCAGTGCGAAATTGTCCTGTGACTTGACGTTAGTACTCTTTTGATCTTTCTAAGCTCAAGCAAGCCCTTCACATCTGTGGTATACATGCCATCAACATCATCATCTAGCTTCACACACTGCGTGGCATTTCTTGTGGCCACCTGAAAAAGACAATATTGCAATTTTACCCGCAATTGCAATATTGTCTTTTAAAAGTCAACACTATTAAACCATCAAACTATGTACACCTGACTTGAAAAGAAAAGAAAAAAGATTTATTCCTTTCTAATCCACTATAAACTTTAACTTACCGGTCTGATCTCCTTACTCTTTTTGACAGGTAAGTACAGTCAAGAGAAAACAGTTGTTTATGTAAAATTATTTGTTTTTATTTTTAAGTGTTTATCATCACAGGCAATCAGACATTTGGTCTTTCGATTTGGACAGATAACAAAAACATAAAGAGAAGTTCCAGAGCCAATTAAAATTAAGAGTTAAATGAATGACATGACAAATTAAAAACCATCATCATTATATCAGCCGAAAGACATCCACTGCTGGACATAGGCCTCCCCCAAGCGCCACACTGATCGGTGCGTTTTGCATCCACCGGACGCCTTTGACTAGGTCATCACGCTGCCTAGAAGGAGGCCTTCCAACGCTGCGACTTCCGGTACGCGGTCGCCATTCTAGAACTTTTCGGTCCCAACGGCCATCTGTTCTGCGAGCAATGTACCCTGCCCAATGCCACTTAAGTTTGGAAATTCTTCGGGCTATATCGGTAACCTTGGTTCTCTTGCGGATGTCTTCATTTCTGATTCGATCATGCAAGAAAACTCCGAGCATAGCCCTCTCCATTGCCCTTTGGGTGACTTTAAGCTTTCTAATGAGGCTCATTGTGAGCGACCACGTCTCTGTCCTGTAAGTAATCACGGGCAACACACACTGGTCATAGACTTTAAGTCACACACAATAAGAATTACAAACATAATAATAATATGTATTTCAATAAATCCTGTATGTATATTTTGTTGCCGACTATCCCAAAAATCTGTTAATTGATAACTAGGGTATCCGTAGGGTATTCCGGAATAAAATATTGAAATTAATTTGTGATACTCTGCACGGTGGATCAGACCGGAACGAAAAATATTTTAAAATTAATCTGATCCCCCTTGGTATCAAATACTCCGAAAAGAATTAAAAAAAACCTACCCTCAAGAGTAAATTATAACACTCTATATATTACATAGGACGTACATACATTCAAGCGTACAAAACGTAGGTATAAATAGTAACGTTTCAAGTTCTATGCAAATTTTATTTCATAAAGGCGGTAAGGAGAATTACGTAGATTGAACACTTCCGCTGACAATTGAGCTGAGCATTAAATCGGGAGACTGTCTGTGTAACGACCTAATGGCGGTTCCAGACCAACATAACTAGCGTCAAAGCCAATGAATGAAATTAATTTAGGTTCTTGTGACATCTTTGTCATAAATGATTGCCTAATAAAAAAAGCCGTTAGAAAAGGTTTGTTAATGTAAAGAAGTACATAAGTAAACACGGATAATGCTACAAGGAAACACGCTGTACCTACTAAGGCAGTATATAACTTTTGAGCCTTCCAAGAAACGTCCCGGAAAATTATATAGATTTTTGCAAAATTTTAGACAGACATTGTAATTCGCGAAACTGCCATCCGCGAGCTTTCCTGAAATTTTACTCATCATCATCATCCGCCTTATAATGTTCCCACTACTGGGACAAAGGCATCCTCTCTGTGAGAGAGGTAATAGACCTTAATCCACCACGCGGGCCCGGTGCGGGTTGGTGAATGTCACTCGTCGTCGAGTTTTTGGTTCTAGGACATGCCGGTTTCCTCACGATGTTTTCCTTCACCATTTTAAGATCAGTGGTGATCAAATAATTTTTACAAAGTAAAGTGCCTACCTGGGTTTAAACTCACGGCCTACGAAATGCAAGTCGGGGCCGTTACCACTGGTAATTTTTCTAACCACCAATTTTGCGTAAAATTATTTTGTTCTTCATTTTCTAACCACAATTACAATTTACAAAGAACTACCAGTTTCAGTTCGCTGGAAAATTTCCGTGTAATGGTTATTTGAGGTCGATGACCTGCATTCATAATAGGCTTTTTTGATGGTTATTATTAAGTTATGAAAATTGCCTACGAGCTCTTGCAGTATATTTCGAATAGATTTATTTATTTACTTACAACACTTAATTAACAGCGGGGTTGTCATTGTTCCAAGTTTATTCAGAAATAGCTTCGAAAAAGTACGAAGAAAATAATTATTTGTTATACAAGAGTGCAAAGTTGCTTTTTAACCGCATGCTCAATTTTGATGACCGAGCAAGCGAAGTATTCAAAAATAAGAATACTGAGCGTTAGCGAGGGAATCAAAGAGCACGAGGTGAAAAATCTTTGCACTCCAGTGCAACACATAACTTTTTATCCCACCTCAACGTGGAAATTACTGAAGGCAAAAAAAAAAAAACATTCACAAGATACTTTTATTTCAGTTTAGGTATTAACTACTACATTATGAAAGGTAATTATTACAGAATAATCTTTAAATTATAACAAATAATAGTTAGGTATAATTAAGAAAAATTTAAAGTAACGTTACTACAGTTACTAAAGTTGACTGTAATATTTTTGTTAGGTACTGTAATGTTAGTGTGACTTGTGTACTGTTTTTTGGTAAACTATATGTCATACTTAATAGTTGTACAGATTCATCGGATTCCCTTGGCGTATATTTTGGCGAGAGAGGGCGATGGTTAGGTGTTTCTTAACGGCTCATTTTTGATGTAGAAGGGCCAGTCCAGGGATCTGACTAAGGCTCTTTTAGTGTAATAGCTCCTACGATGCTTTTACATATTTCAGCCTTATTGTGGATGGAATCCTCTTTGTACCCCTCTACAAACGCATTGGACTTCCAGCCGCCATGGTGCTTAAGGAACAGGAGATCAGCTCCTGAATCGGCCAAAAGTGAGGCTGAACTCCGTCGGAAGTAATGACCCGTGTACAACAGGGGTTCTGGAAGTTCAAGAAATGTTCCTATTTCTCGTGGGATACTGCCAATTTTATTAGCACCCGTAGGCTGTCTAAAACACTTTCCTTTGCGATATTGTAGAAAAAATCGTTTGATTGGAGTGTGAGGCTAGATATTTCTCAACAATTGTTACGTATCCCTTGCCAATGACGAAGTTGCGGTCTCTTTTTGTCTTTGTATTAGGTAAATTAATTAATAGTAAGTCATCTGAATGTTTCTCAATGTTATTGACATTAAGTTAATTAGTTCGACATGCTGCGTTTATACCAATAATAAGAACAACCTGTAACGTAAAGAGTATTGTAGTAGATAAATTAATAAAATTGTTATGCATGCATTATTATGCCTATCAACATCTACTAAGTACGTATTCGATTACGTTAAGTAGTTAATTAATATACTTAAGTAGATACTGAATGTGTAACTGACTTACTTTTGCCGCCAAATATACGGAATCAGGTGCTTCGTTAAGAAACTTTCTTTAACCTTTTTATAACCTTCGATTTTTTTGGTAGATGACCAGATGAGGCTCTTTATAAAAATGCCACTAATTTAGGATAGCTGTCGATATGTATGTCTTTTTTCATCTTTATTGTTGCTTTTAGCATTGAATATGTCGGCGCGTGGTCGCCATCGTTGTTAAGTTCACATGTAATATTGGTTTGCACCAACAGTTTTACACAGTAACAGTTCACAGTAAATGGCGAATAAAGAAATTCTTAAGTCCAGTATAGGATGTTTAATCCATGGTAGTAAAAGTGTTGTTCCTCCACCACTACATCCGTTATTATACACAGTAAATAACAAGCATAAAATTGACAGCGGAAGTAAAGATTATTAAAATTAAGCGGGTAAACATAAAGTTTAGGCGCGAAACAATCACAATTAGGCGGGAAAAATCAAAAAGGAAGTCATCAAATTTACACCGACGGTAGAGAAATATTTAAAATAAATAAACAGGACGGATGTTGTCAAAGTAAATTCTTATTTAAACAAAACCGGATGTTATAATATTTTAAGAAATAAAAAGGAAACAGTCAACTTAAATCCTTATAAAATGTCAACTGAGATCCCTTAATTTTTAAAGAATTATAAAGGATTTGATCAAATTAAAGCTTAATATAAATTGAACCGGATATCGCAACATATTAAATAATAAGAAAGGAAATGGTTAAAAATAAATCCTTATTAGCTGGCAACAGAATGTTACAATATTAAAAATAAAAACAGAAAAATTAAATCGTCTAATGGTTTCGCGCCTATAAATACGAGTACGTACCTACTCCATAGAGTGCTTGATTTCTTGGTCTCGGATAGTTCAATAAAATATGCCAGTAAAACGTTTTCTCAGTAAGTTTTGGCTCCTTTAACGTTTTATTTTTTAATGTATTTTTTATTATTTATTTTGTTAATGATTTTGATTTTGACTTTATATTTTTTAATTTATTTTCAATGTTTTTGATATTGTATTTAATATATTTTATTTAATATTTAATATATTTTATGACTTTAATTTTTGAGCTTATGATTTCGATTATTGAGTTTTTTTTCATTTCTGATTTTTGACATTTTTTTTTTATTACGTTCGTTTTTTAGTTTATATTTTTATTCTTAATGAATTTGATTATTGACATTATTGAATTACTCGCGCGCCGCTTTCAAGGTCGGTTGTGTTTGGTTTTTACGCCGCTGCGCTTAGTGCGACGACGCACCTTGTAAACAATGTCGCAAGTGTTAAAATGTAACGTCTGTAATATCGTCATTGATGAACTATTAGCTTATGTGCAAAATAAAATTTCAGTTATTGACGAAGAAACTTTAAAAAGAATTTGTGTATCCGCGTTCACAAGCAGTGAAATTTGTAAATCAAAGTCGTTATTGTTTGAATCCCTGCCGACGGATCAACGGAAGATTATAAGAAAAAGGAAGGGGAAAGAAGGAAGAGACCTAGATGACATCATATGTGTGTTTAAAAGCACAGACCCTGATGTAGTTCCAGTGTTTGTGGCGAAAGTTCTCGATAAACTACCCCCAATTTTATTCGATCATCTCGATTGTACAAAACTATTAAAAGACTTGACAAGATTAAATTCAGAGATTGAGAATATCAAGAATTCATATGTAACACTAAAACAATTTGAGGACTTGCGAGCAGATATACATAATTTAAAGCACGCATCGTTACCTACATTTACAACTCCAACTGGATATGTAAACATGACGCACCCCTTCGTGCGTGGAACTTGGAAAGTGGCCCTGTTGGAATGACATTGAGCCAAAATTATTCCTCTAATGAGCAGGACTTTCAACGGTCGCCTGACACTGCACAGGGACATAACAGCAGCCCCGCAACTGAGACAGCGACTGATAATTGCCAAGCTGAAGTTACGGTGGGTAAACCGTTATTTCGAGCCATGCACATAAATGAGTCACCTCTGACCACGAGTGTGCCGGTAGTAGCGGGGGCCGAAACGACGCAAGAGGTCAGCTGTGAGAATGTCAAGAAAGTGCAAGTCATAAGGTCATCTATTGCTGGCTCAAGTATCCCTAAACAACGAAAGCTGGAGAACAGTAATCATAATGTGGCTCAAAATAATGTTTGTCAACAACTTGAGTCTAGCGTACAAATAAATAACGAAAAGGAAGACAATCCTTGGCAAACAGTAAATAGAAATAAAAGAAAGCAAAAGTATAGGTATTTGGGCGAAAGAGGGAAAGCAGCAGCGACTACATCATCTTTCAAAGCTGCTGTTAATAAAATACCTATTTTTATAACGAATGTGCATAATGATACATTAGAATCTGACATTGTTGATTACATAAAAATGAAAACACAGGAGACGGTGCTCATGGAAAAGATTAATACGAAAAAAGTAGTAGATCACAAAGCCTATAAGTTCTTTGTATCTGAGTCTAAAATTTCTATGTTTTTGGACGAAAAAATATGGCCTGATGGGATTATCTTTAGACGCTTCGTGCATTATAGACATCGAAAAGTGGACGGAGAATCCGCTGACGTCGGTCCATTGCTTTCTAACTATGCATAGTAAAACCTATAAGTTTGCCAGTTATAATTGTAAAACGTGAAGAACGCCGTGAACGATATTCGACGTTTGTGTGACGAGTGTGTGTTGATAGCACTGCAGGAAACCTGGTTGCTGCCGGAAGAATTGGCGTATCTAAATGGCATAGATAGCAGATTTAATTGCAAGGGGACATCAGCTGTGGACACGACGGCGGGTTTACTGCGTGGCAGGCCGTATGGCGGTACCGCGCTTCTATGGAATACCCGTGTGTTTCCTAGTGTTACTGTGATAAATTGCGATAATCCGCGAGTGTGTGCGATTCGCGTTAATACGGCTGCTAGTCCGTTTATAGTGGTGTATGTATATATGCCGACAAACAAATCGGAGAACTTGACGATGTTTACTGACTGTATGGGAACTGTAAGTGCTATTAGTAATGATTATGAAAATGAACCTATTTTTGTTTTAGGGGATTTTGACGCACACCCCAGTAGTTTATTTTTTACTGAGTTGAACAGTTTTTGTGATGAGTTCAAATGGATGCTTATTGACGTAAGTGAGTTGGGATTAACTTCTGATACATTTACTTATATAGATCAAGCTTGTGGGTCTAAGCGTTGGTTAGATCATTGTGTTGTGTCGCAATCTGCCGCTGTCTCGGTGTGCAATGTGTATGTAAAGTATGACGTATTGTGGTCTGATCATTTTCCCGTTATATGTGAATGTAAGTTGGAGTGTTTGACTCCAGTTAGAATTATTCCGAGTGTATCTAATAATAAAATTTTGTGGGGGGAGAAAACTAATGACTTTATTACACAATATAGAATTGAATGTCATAAACGTCTTAATTTTATTGATTTTCCTGCTGCGTTTCAAAAGTGTAGTGATCGGTATTGTAATGATCCTACTCACAGCTTAGTCATTGATAAGCTTTACGCCGACATTGTGCTTGCATTATCCCAGGCATCTTTGGGGGGTGGGGGGAGCAAGAGTAAACATAGACCTAAAATCATTGTTGGTTGGAATAAAATCGTTAGCGACAGTCATAGGGTGGCCCGGGCGAGTTTCCGGGAATGGCTATTATGCGGTAGTCCAAACACTGGGGATATATTTATTAAGATGTACGAGAGCAGAAAAATATTTAAATCTCGTTTAAAATGGTGTCAAAAACATCAAGACCAACTAAAAATGGACGTTCTCGCTGCTAAGCATAGCTTGAAAGATTTCAGTGGTTTTTGGAAAAGTACCAATCGTTTGGGGACTCGGCCGGGTCTTCCTGTGAGTGTTGATGGTTCGAATGATTTAAAAAGCATTGCTGATAAATTTAAAAATCACTTTACTGTTAGGTCACCGTTAGGAACATTAACGTCATCTCAAAGTGAGGGTGGGATGAGTGGGGAATATGTTGATACCATGATTATGGCCAGGGATGTATCAAGGGTGGTGAAATCTATTTCAAAAGGCAAATCACCTGGCCATGACGGCTTAAGTGTGGAACATGTGCAGTACGCTGGGCCTCATATGTGCAGAGTGCTGGCCATGTTGTACAACCTTTATATATCTCACTCATACCTACCTAAAGACATGATGAGGACTATCGTAGTACCGGTAGTGAAAAACAGGGCGGGAGATTTGTCAGACCTATTTCCTTGGCAACAATATGTGCGAAAGTGTTTGACAGCATTCTGAATACACAATTAAACAAATACATAAAATTGCATGATAATCAGTTTGGGTTTCGACCGGGACTGTCCACAGAAGCTGCGATATTGTGTCTGAAGAGTGCTGTCAAATATTACACTGAGAGGAAACATCTGTGTACGCTTGCTTCCTCGACCTTTCCAAGGCTTTTGACCTGGTCTGTTATGATGTACTGTGGGATAAAA